>QLNU02015270.1:2124495-2148595 GCA_006491805.2 Dysdera silvatica | reverse complement strand
AGGTCCCTACCAGTTCTCTCTTATAAAAAATGGTCACCTTACCAAGGTGGTCATTTTACCAAGTTCCACTGTGTTTGAATTTATTCATTTACTAATATCAATTGGCAAAAGAATTGCGTAATTCAAAATCCTACGTAACATGTACTTGGACAGGCTTCATCTTTGCCCATTAATGTTTAAGCAAACATACTATAACTGACCACCGTATATTCGAATCTGTGATTTATTATCCACTCGCATACATAAGCGTAGAGTTATATGGGCCTGTGGGACCCGAGCCCCCCAAATTGATGCTCGCATGTTTCTGGAAATTTCACATGAAGTTTTAAAAAAAAATATGACAAACACCTTCCCTTTCAAACTTAACGAACTTGCTGGTAACGTCACTAAAATATTTTCGATGAAACTTTAATGCAATATCATCGCCTATAATATCATTGATGTCGCATAAAAGTTCAATTCCCAATTAATGCAAGTTAGTCCCCTTATTATGTCTTTTAAAGCATTCGTTGGAATGAAAAGTCTGTTAGTCTACAGAAGTAAACAGCTAAAAGACACGTATGTAGCAGACCATGTATCTGGTTTAAATCGTGGCTAAAAGAAAAGGAAAATCGGCAAGTGAGCTGGTAAATTAAAAGTTTTTTACCCTTTCGTTAATAACACCCGAGTTCATGAACCAATAAATAAACACAATCCTATTAGATAACTGATAGAGATGAGGATTAGCTGATGATTGGACATATTGAAAAAAAGAAGCTGACGGAGCATGCCCAGTACTGCTGGGCACTGATTTCAGAGCTTAATGCGCATGCGCAGTTCAGGTAGAAGGAAGGAAGTAAATATTTGGCCGCCATTTTTTTTGTTATTAGAAGAAGACTGGCCTCTTTTTCTTTTGCAATAAAGGTTTCATGAGGAATGAAAGAATCGAAATAATTCTATTACGATTCGGTTGAATGGCTTTCTTTCTGTTGAATAGGTAGGGAGTGAACGTTTTGTTTCTGTTTTCTTTGGGAATCCGTTTAATTGGATCCAAACATGTCACAATGGTAATATAATAAAAATAATATTTATTTGAATTTTTCGCCAGGTGCCCCTTCCTTGTTAAGAATTATAAAAATAGTATACGTTCTGTTTTTAATTATAATTAATATAATAAGTATGCATGGAAAATAGTAACTATTGTTACGGTAAGAAATCATTAAATGACAAAGCGAGAAATGTTTTTTCCGTAGGCTATATATAAACAATAAATATTTTGAAGGAGAATTGTGAAAGTTTCATTTTTATATCTATTTAATTCTTTAACTTCACTTTCATTTAGTTCTTCAATTTCATCTTCATTCAACTCTTCCCTTTCTTATTCATTTTGTCCTTAATTTTTATAATCACTCATTCTTCAGTTTTATCCTAAATAACTTTTAAATTTATACCCATTATTATTATTTTTAGTTTCATCTTCATCCTCAGTAATCTTCAGTCTCATCTTTATTTCGTTCTTCAGTATTATTTTTATCGTTATTTCGTTGTTCGGTATCATCTTTAATTCTTCATTATGGTCTTCAGTTAATTTTTCATTGTTATTTTCACTAGTTTTTCATTATTATCTTTATTTAATTATTATCTTCACTGGCTTCACTTGGTTCTTCATTTTCACATTCATTTCGTTTCACATTGTGTTGTGAATGTTATGTAATGTGAAAATTTTGGGATTATGTATTATTACGAAAAAAAATGTGCTTGTTTTCATCAAAAATCACAAGCTAACGTCCAAATTTAAGCAAAAGTGACAAATAAATGTTAATATTTATATCACGCATATACAAAATCAGATCTTGATACGACTTAATATTAAAAATATTTACTCGAGCACTGACGCAGCTCATAAGTAAACTCATATGTGAAGTATTTGAAAATGGTCAAATTATTAATCGTTACTATTTCAAAATACGGCCAAAGTGTTTTTAAGGAACTTCCAAGTTTCGAAACGTAGTGCTTTGTAGGTAAATAAAAATGCTATATATGCTATTAATGCAAAACAGTTTAGTTTCCCATAGCCAAGTCGAGAAACGAAAGAGAATGAAAAGTGTTTAGATGAAGAGTATATGTATGTATCCTTACAATGATGGAGTGTGGGTATATATATATTTGGATTGCGAATATTTATGCCAAATATTATATAAAATTTTGATAGTAAATTAATTTACTTATTTTCTAAGAAACGAATGAATGAATTAGTTGGGCAAAACAGTTTATTTATTCGTCCAGTGGATGAATTGGCACGCCTGCAGTGTAAAAGCTAGTGAACTGGCTTTTACACTACTTTTACATAGGTTGTTTTTTGAGTAGTGGCCACTATTTATTTTCTAGATACATAGCATACATACAAGGTTCTAAGTTTTACGGGCCTTCGATGTATTCACCAGCGTTGCGTACAACGTATTCCCAGCGACGTGGAAGCTTATAAATAAAGTTAGCACTGCCTAATCTCTGGATGGTGCGAAGGGAGAAATCTGTTGCCTGAAGAAAGCATTCAACTATTCGAAAACGAATCCTACGCAGTGTTTTCTTCATCCGAGGGATTAGGTCGAAGTCTCAGGGGCTTAAATTCGGAGAGCATGAAGGCTGGTAGAGCACTTCCCAGCTTCAGCGATTGAACAAATCAGATACAGCTCTTGCTGCATGCTCCCTTGTATTGTCGTGCAGAATGATGGGTGGGTTATGCATAAAGTGTCGTCAATTTCTTCTCAAAGCTTCTCGCAGATTGTTTTGCAAAAACGAACAGTAACACAAGCCTTTTGCAGTCCTTGGTAACACTGCCGTGCATTGCGACGTCCAGCACATTTGATTTTTAACCAACTTCTCTGCTCTTCCTTTGAAAAAATGTGACTATGCCACGACCGCTCATTCACAAATGCTCTCTTTCTGTTACCACTGTGCACGCGCATGGAGGAAGAACGGCGAGTTCGTTTGCTGAAGGAGGGTAAACATTTAACTTACCTGTAGTATAAATGACATTGCCTGGCTCCGTTTCACGGCGCCGCTACATCGGTGTTGCCACTACTAAACAAACAAAAACCCGTATATAAGCTTTTCTAACTGTTATACTGCTTTTACATAAGCTTTTCTAACTTTTATACTGCTTTTACATAAGCTTTTCTAACTTTTATACTGCTTTTACATAAGCTTTACTACCTTTTACATAAGCTTTTCTAACTTTTATACTGCTTTTACATAAGCTTTACTAGCTTTTATACTGCTTTTGCATGTTTAACTAGCTTTTCGCTGCTTTTTCATAAGTTTTATTAGCTTTTACATAAGCGTTACTAGTTTTTACGTAAGCGTTACTAGCTTTTACATAAGCTTTACTCGCTTTTATATAAAAGCTAGTCTCTAGAAATTAATAAAATAAATTATTTTATTTGGCGAATAAGTGTAGTCTAATTTTGTAAGGAAATAGTGCATTGCCAATGGAAAAGCGCAATAGACCGCGGACTATAATTAAAACTTCCTCTTTAGCATAAAGTATCTTGAACAATTCCGCAAAATGTTATGGTTCTGTTCTAAACAAGGGGTTTTGCAGATTATCAAAATTGAAAATAAAATACTTTACCATCACGCCAACATATTGTGAAGCATAGGTGTAATAATTTTCTGCACAGATTCCATAAAATTTTGAAATTTATATAAAGGGTTCCTCAACCTTTTTACCTGCGAGGAGCCCTTAAAATTATATTCATGTTCAAGGGAAACCCTGCATAAAAAATATTATATATCGTTATTAATATCTTCCTTTGTTATATGTAAATTTAAAGATCATAAGGAAAACGCAATGTATTTGTTCTGATCGCTGGCTTAACAAATAATAATAATAAAATAAAAATTATATATTATTAGATAAGTAATTTATTAATAATGCAAAGAAAAAATGCTATTTATTATCATTTATTGAAAAGCTCCGGCAAAATATAACTTCTTTATAGTTAAAAACAGGTTGTTAAGACTACTCTAGAAATTAAATGTTTTACATTTAAATTGATGTACAAGGATGTTACCGCATTCACTGCCTTGTTGATCCCACTGTCAATTAATTTTAAGGCGAAACTCTCAAACGATCCCAAACTGTAATTAGAATTATCTTATCTGCAAGAAGAACTTCTTATCTTTCAACGCACGCATTCCACCAATGGGAGTCGAGGTCCAATCTCCTCACCAATTGGTGGAATGGGTGGGACATGCAGTCCACGCTGCGTCTTTTAATTTTAAAGTGAAGGGAATAATCACCAAGTCGTCATTTAAATCATGACAGTGAGCCAATAATCGGAGCATAAATCTTAAAATGCACGTCATTTATAGTTGAAAATCAAGGCGCCTATAATTGACTTTGACCATCGATCCATTCTTTCATGATCAGAAATTTCAACAAACGCTTCACTAAAAATCCAAATGTCTTCGGCATCCATTGTCTGCTGACAGCTCTTGTCCGTTATTTCTCATATGAAAGCTTTCTCCTTCCATTATCGTAATCTTCTCTTGGAGAGCATCAAAACTGAGGAGAAGCACTTAGGACTGACTACAAACGCATCTTCGACAATGAGAGTTGCCATGAGAGGAATCCTCCGAAAGTATAAAGGTTTTGTGGTTTCTTCTTTTCGTCGAAAGAAAAACTAGTTACAGTTTCAACGAACTAGATTTTTAAGACGGGAAATGAGTACGACGTGCTGATTTTTAACACTTTGTCCGGTTCTTGACCTTTTAGTGGCGGTAGATCCGGTGCATCGTGATTTGCCATGTGCCGTAGAGTTTTCAGTGTCTTGTCAAGGTCAGGTATTAACACGGCTATGTCCATACAAAAAAAAACAAAAAAAAAAAACCTCCCGGTTTGGAGATGCAGGCGATGCAACATAGTTCACATCCGCAATATCTATTTAAGCGTAGAAATTCGTTATTTTCAAGACGTTATTTTCTACAATGTTATCTGCCCTGCTATCTGCCTACAGGGCATAAAACCTTTCGCGGATTCCCTATTAAGAAGCAACCGTTACTTTTTAAACATAGGATTTTAATGTTTTGCAACTTTCCTACCTTCCATATTCTTTCTCTCGCTCTCTGAGGAAGGACGGGTCTCCACTAAAGTATTTAACAAGACAGCGTTGAATTATAATTTTGTTTGTTAATATATTTGAATATATAGGCGTAGATTTATATAAACCCGTAGGGTCCGAGCCCCCCCCCCTTTCCCAATAATTTGAAATAAATTGCAATTTTACATATATTGCAATGTACAAGTATACATAATCCAAACGACTCTCCGCCGAGATGGCCTGATGCTACACTTTTATTGTTATAATTTCATTTAGTAGATATATTGGTTTGATATTTTCAACAGAAACGCTAATAGTTGTTTTTTATTGTACTCCTGCTGTGAAAGAAATCAAGCTAGATGTCGAACATATACAAAGATATGTATGCGCGTTATATATGTGCATCGTGCATATACAAAGATATACCTGTACGTTATATACATCGTACATATACAAAAAATATGTATGTACGTTATATACATCGTACATATACAAAGATATGCGTGTACGTTATATATATCGTGCATATAAAAAGATATGTATGTACGTTATATACATCGTACATATACAAAGATATGCATGTTATATACCTCGTGCATATACAAAGATATGTATGTTATATACGTCGTGTATATACAAAAATATGTATGTTATATATATCGTACATATACAAAGATGTGTATGTACGTTATATGCATCGTACGTATACAAAGATATGTATGTACACAGTGCCGTAGCTAGATATTTTGCCGCCCGGGGCGAGTGACTGTCATTGCCGCCTCGCTTCAACGGGAAAACAAGTAAATTTTGTGTTTTAAAGAATAATTGCCGCCCCGCAAACTGTGGCGCCCAGGGCGACCGCCCCCTTGCTCCCTTAGCTAAGCTACTGTATGTACGTTATATACATCGTACATATACAAAGGTATTATTTCCAACCCTTTTAATATCTGAATACATACATACACTTTATGACGGTTTTAGCTATCGATATGGTATTCAGTTATACGTAATTAAACATGTTTTGAAATAAATGTTTTCTTTGTGCTGTAAATTAAGTTTTCGGATTATCCGAATGTTAACTTATTTGAAATCAGTTCCGTCCCCTTTACTGTATAAAAGATACTTAAAGAAAAAGAATCATGTCGTCATAATAATTAATATTGTCATAATTCATTGTGGATGACTATGATTTTATTTGTTTAATAATTTCTTTTTTTCTTTATAGCGGTGACGGAGATGTTATTAGGGGCCATTATTTATTTAAGTGTAGTGACGTCGGTGAGTTGAATAATTTTTATATTAAAATCATTACTTAATAATTTACTATTGTGTTTAAAATACTACATTATAAAAATTTATATATACCTTTTATTAATGATTGTGATAATTAAAAACACTTTCATTTTTATTCAGTTGTATACATTTTAGTGTTTTTGCAAGGCAGACGATGTCTAGATTTCTAACCAACCAGTTTAACTTTCCTAATAAAATCACGTATCGCATATAACATCTTTGCTCTTATTGGTAATCTTAAATTGGCTCGCTTAGAACATTTCCAATGCAAACGATTTCTTATTTTGCGTTTGTTTTTTTTAAATTCAACATTATTTTTTAAACTTAAAACCGATTAGCGAGACAACTCGTTTCAAGACCATGAACTGGAAAATAGCAACTGTTCCATTTAATTGCATTTCGTGGGTTCAGCTTTCTGATTCCGGTTTCAAAGGACAAGTAGGTTGAAACTCGTTTAAAACTGATTCTAAATCGATGAATTTTTTTTTCTGGCAATAACGAAACTAACAAAAATTAAAGAGATAAGAAAAACAGTAAGAAAAACGAATAAATCCTCTAAAATAATCAAATTGTGCGTTATTTCAATGGCAACGAACTAAAACCATGTTTTAAACTACTCTTTTAACCTTGCCTGGATCCCACAACGTTTATAAATGGATTCTCCTAAACGTAATGGTATCTGAACCTATCATTCAACCTTTGGTTTTGCAATGTACATGTCAACAACTAATGTGTTGATACTAACTTCAATAGAGAAATTTTTAGTCGGGAATAGCGAGCGTTACCAATAATTGTATCATTATCACTCATATAATAATAATAATAATATCAATGAAAAATTCTCCAAGGTTGATAATCCTTCGACATAATGGAAATTAATCGAAATACGCTGTATAAACCATTGTTTTACGTCTGTAAAATTATAACTTCGTTCGAATACGACGCAGACATAACTTATGACGTCATGCTTTAAAAGTTAAACGAAAGCAGGGACTATTAAATAACATTAACATCGAATGAAAGGAAGAAAGTTTGCATCGAGTAAAGCTCCGCCAGGCCACCCGCATGAGACATGGGAGTAACAAGCAATTCCAGTTATTAGCTTTTGCGTTCTTTGTAGTTTTTGAATCTCTAGAAAAAAGAAAGTTTTTCTTCTGTCGTGAACAATTCACACTTCTCAATCTTATCAATTAGCGTTTTCTTCTACAGTTTCAATATCCTTATCGTGATGGCCTTGGAGGTTTTCCCCACAAACCACCGATGCGGGTCTTATCATTTCAAAGCCATCTTTTGGTAAGACCTTCTGTCCAGGAGTCATACCACAAACATTATTGAGAAAACGATCGTGGGGTTGATAGTAAATCCAGTTGCACCTCCTCCTGATGGTAGGTGAAGTGGAAGAAAGACAAGATGGTGATGCTATATTATTTTTGAAAACGTTTGCGGTCATCAATGGAACAGAAAGAAGAAGAAGAAGAAGAAGAAGAAGAAGAAACCATCCTGGTACAGTTGATGTCCAGGTACGCCCAGCTAAAGTGTAGGCTTTGTTTTGGTGGCAAGTTCGCCACCGCTGACCGAAGCCACCCTCTTTTGGACAAAGGCAACACGAATAAAAATAAACGACTTTTGTCCCGCAAGTGGCGAGTGGAAACGCCTTTTCATAACGGAGACGAAATTAAGAATCTGTATTCATCTATATCGTGAATTCAATAGAGCTAAGAATTCGGCGTGAATTGAATAGAAACGAGAATCCGGCTTGTGTTGAACAAAATTAAGAATTTGGCGCGAATTCATGGAAATATACAAAATATTTCCATGTGCATTGTGTATAGTCTGTTCCTACTTTTATTTTTTTCCACCTCCATATAAAACAACTGATATAATTGTTCACTGCAACGTCATCATCATCATCAGTAACGGAAAAGGAAACCATAACAGACGATTAGTTGTTCGAACAATGAGCAAACATATCACATGTTGGAAGTGTACGAATTTCACTTCATAGATAAAACCTCGATGCAGATATATCGTTTCCCTGTTGGTTATACATCTCGATGTGTGTAACAGGTCAAGCTTACATCGTTTGTTCGAAGTTTTATTCATTGTGTCCTTAATAGGAAATTCCGGGTTTCTGCTGCTGCCAATTAGAAATTTTGGTCACCATTAAAATTTCAGTTTTAGTTTCTTTTGAAGCACATACCGAAATCATTCTGGAAGACTTTTACTTTATTTGATATTGTATATCAGATACTTTCTGACTTCAATAAATGGGTAACATTTTTAAAAACTTCCGGTATTTTTGCGGCTTAATTATTTTAGTTTGTGTATAATTTAAATTTACGATTTTCAAAGCAAAGTTTCGTGCAACAGACGATCCAGAAAATATTTATGAGAGGGAAAGGGCGTAAAGGTTGAAAACCCATGCACATATTCCTAGAAACTTATAGCCACAGCCTGTATACGGCCCTGTCTGTGTACCACTTCAGTTAATCACTTTTTTTACTTTTTTAATTTTATCTTCTGTATAACAGTTTTATGAATAACAGTTTTATGTATAACAATTTTATGTATAACAGTTTTATGTATAACAGTTTTCTCCAATGAGACCCACCATAATCGCACATATAGCATTAACGTATATCAATCGTTGATTCATTGAAAGGTTGTTAAATCGATTAAAGAATCATACGTTTGTCTGCATCTCAAATATTGAAGAAAAGAATAAACCTGAACAGAAATGTAACTAAACCCATAAGAAGAATCGACCCTTCCTATATAACCTCTCAATTTTGGAAGAGAACCGTGCAACAAGCTTCGACTTTATATTCACTTCCAATCCTAACCCAAATTTTAAAACATAAAATATTTCTCTTTCCATATTTATTATATCGCTAACGATTTGTGCCACACAAAATGCATAAAATTGAGTTGAATAAATATTATTATAATCATTAAAAACGTTATTTTTCCAAAAATTTAAAACTTGTGCTAAGAGATTAATTACCTCCTTCTCCAATATCAGAGTGGACTCGCGCGCGTAAAATTACCTTGAAAACGCCCTCACTAAAGGGGCGTCATATCAAACTGTCGTTTTATCCAACATTTTGCTTCTGATTTCGCATTTATAGGAGAATTGCCGAGAAGGAAAGGGGGCCAAGGGGGTTCAAGCCCCCTTTGGACAGCAAGGCGCATTTTCAAGTTCAATGCCGTATCGCAGGATCTGTGACAAAGCTAATTGAACCCCCATAATTGTTTAATTGCTGCACTCCTGCTGCGGAGGCCCTCTCAATCCGTCGTTATAGGGAGAGTCTATTGTATATATTTATAGTTTTACTTGACCTTCTCTATGTGGTTTACGTTGCAAAGATAGCAAAGGCCATGCAGCGTCGGAACCTACATTTTCCCACGGAATTAGGACTTTCTAAGTCCTAGGGAACCAACCCTCCAACTCAGTCAGTGAGCTTTTTTTTTTTTACACTGTTGGGAATCGAACCCGCGTTAACGGCAGGCCACGTGAAGGCGTTTCCAATGCACTGCAGCAGTCTTTAAGCACACTGTACTTTAAAAAAAAATGTTAATCGATAAAATGCTCCTTTATTAAAATGAATAATTTAACGGCTTTGCTATCAATATGCAAAATAGCGATTTAATATGCAGTTTATTAATTTACGATACATTAATTCGTCAAAATTAATTAATCCAATTCCAGGTTGAATAAAATGCATTAATTTACTACCCTAAATGAATGGAATGCACTATGAATTAATTATTTTGGCGAGATTAGAAAATATTTTGCGTATTTGAAAACAACCGCTTTCGTTGGATTTTAGACGCAGAAGTGCCCCTCCTTGTCAGACCTTTGTGACCTTAACCTGACCTCTAGCATTGCTCATTGTGTACGGGCCTGGAAAACAAAATGGAGCCAAATAAAAATTGAAAATGTCTATGAACCTTGCAAGTTTATGAACTCATCTAGCGGGCTAAGTGAACTATTCATTCGAGAGACTGCCCACGGGCAGCCCACGTCGGTAAATTCCGGCCAACTGCAAAAGCCCACATTGCCCGTTTACCTTAACGCTACCAGTTGCGCAATCGAACACAAGTTTGGGGCGTGGGGACTTCGAGTTCCACGTCTGAGGGTCTTTTGGCCTCACCAGGAAGTGAGGCCCACAGAGGTATGTCGTCACCTTTGCGACACCCACTAAGTGAACTCGGTAACACTGACGAATTACCTCTTAAGTCATACGAGGGATTTTTTTGGGCAGAAACTTTTCTTAATTTCCCTACGAAAAACTCCCTACTCAATCACAGTGCATGGTCTGCATTGATTGATGTGACAATCTTTTGTTACAGAAAACGGAATAGCATCTTGTGAATTCTGCACTAATAAATATCTCTCTCTCTCCCTCTCTCTCTCTCCACACACACACGAGTAGAAGTAGGGAAGAGCATATTAATAACAAAATTTAACATTTTTTAAGCTGAAATTGTGTGAAATGCAGTTCGTCCTGGATTAAGGTTTTTAAGGATCTTGCGTACGAAAGATAGAATGGACCCCTGATGATGACGACCCTTACAATATTCAGCCAATAAATCGTGAGAGTTTTTTGAAGTTTATTCTCCAAAATATCCAGGTTTATCTATAGCGAAAATTTCTCGAACCTATCTGCAAATGAATGATATTAAAATAACACTTAAATTAAGAATTAGATCTTTTCGGGGCCCCTGGGCCACGTGCCCCCTTGGCCCGTACGTAAATCCGTCACTGAATACAGTAATCTCTCCCATGAACAATTTTTAACAGACGGAAAAAAAGTCGTTAAACTGAAAATGGCGCTAATCAGAATGAATCTTATTTTGTGAAGTATTTGCAGAGACTACAAAACACCGTCTTTAAAAAGAAATGGTTGTTGATTAAAACGGGCTTATTGAGAGTGATAATTAAATTCTTTTGGCCCAAAATATACATCTAATAAAAATAGTTTTTATTTTCTGCATCAGGGGAGCATCTAGTTCGTTTTTGGGGTCGGTTCTTCCATACGAGCATACAACACTTCGTTTACCGAGGGTATAATAGCATTTAAAATATTATTGCATTATTATTTGCACAGTGATATTTTCCTTATCACTGTTCAAATATCACTTATAAAAGCATAATGTGACATGGTGTGCAAGTGTTTCTTCTTCCAATTTATGCTTATAAAGAGATATCGTCTGCGATGGGATTTCCGCACATTTACCGTTTCCTCATATTATTTGCTAACTGTAAATAACATAAATCTGATTGCAGACGATGTGCTTCTAATCGAACCAGTTTAAGCTGCCTAATTTTAATAAAAGAATATGTACTCAAAACAATGTCTGTGAATCTAATTAAGCATTTTAAACTGGTTCGCCACAGCAGGCGTAGCCAACTGGCGACCCATAAGGTCATTTTATGCAGTCCGCAACGAAGTTTAACATAAATAAAGTATTCATCATTATCATTAATTTTGGCCCGAATTTGCGAATGTACGTCTGGTGAGACAAAATACATTGTACATTCTCTATCGACGAACCGCATGTTTCTAAGAGGATTTAAAAACTTGTACAGCTAGGTGTAAAGAATTATAAAAGGGAAAACGTAACGGATGTCATCAAAATTCGCATAAATCCATAAGACATGAGATATTCCAAGCAGTCAGTAAAGTTATTTTGTTCTAATAGAAAAAAAATGAATTTGTTGTGCTATAATAAAAGGCAGCAATGAAAGACATGGCGATTTAAAAAAAAATAATAATTTCCGCAACGTATCAACTCTTCTTTTATGTGTTTACTAAATAAAATGTCTTTGTTTAATGAATGTACATTTCTATATTTTAAATTGCCTTTTGTAGAGTTTGAGTCAACTAAATGCAAGTTTTATACTTTGTTGCAAATGATTTTGTACACTTTTTTGCACAGTACACATTCACCGTGTGAAAAAAGAGAGAGACCTGGGTGGGTATGTATTTAAATGAACCTCTAACCTCGATACCTCGACGCTCGCATAATTCGACATAAACCGCTTATTCCATGGCTTGTCGATCTATCAAAACCCCACTGTACTTAGGAAACATATGCTTATAAGAAAAAACAAACTGTCAGTAAATAATTTGGTTTCTAAAATGCATACATTTCTTGGTCCGGAAAGTATTGTGCCATACGACTACACTTTCACTATATCCGCATGATGGAGTTTCGTATGAGAACTGAAGGGGAAAAATAGATTCTAGTCGCAGTCAACACACATTAGTCATTCCAAAAATTCCCTTCCTTTTAAATATTTTTCAAAAAAACACTGAAACTTTATTATAACGCCGAAATGCCCTTTCACCTATTCAAAAATCATCTTAGGTCGTGGGAGGAGTTATTTATGTTTTATTCTCTTGTGTAATTATTCTTTGGCTTGTCCCAAAAAAGTGGTGTTGTTGACCACGAGGGGGCGCAAGTGTGAAGGCCATTGCTTCGTCAAGGTCGCACGTCGGCAGCCATTTTGAATAGAAACAAGAGTGATGGAATGCCGGTAAAAAAAGCAAACCTGCTTTTTTTTTATTCCCTTTATTGAACTCTTTTATGTTATTATTATTATTAACAGCACTATTCGATCTCTCTCTTTTTAAAGAAAACTTCTTTCATCTTACAATTTGATTATTTTTTATTTATAAAAAATAATAACGGAAAAACCCAGTTCGATTGCGCTGCTTCCCGGATGATATGTTATTAAAAACCTTATTGAAGTTGCAGACAGAGTATTATTTAACTACGTCTTCATTATGTGTTTGGCAAAGAAGCTTTTTTTTTTTTCAATTTGTAAGTTCCAAGCGAACCACTTTAATGTTCGACTTGTGAGGAAGGCAAGAACTGTTCAAAATGTTTTTTATTTATTTATTTATTTATTTATTTATTTATTTATTTTACAGTCATTACTACAATAAACTAAAAACAATAATGCATTAATAATAATACACCCTTATTTATTTTTCTCTGGTACATTCATATGAACAGTCAGTATACAGCACAGGAAAGAAAAAAAATAAAAACCTGACCTCACCAGGAAAGGTCACAAGAAAATATGATTAGAAATAGCAAACTTGGGACCTCGAATTTATTTAAGTATTATGACCACCTGCAATTGACACTAATATCCAACAAAAATTCAAGCATCCGCTTGGATATTTTCTCACTCTATTACTCATCCCATTAATGCGCTCTTTGTTTTTTGTCTGCATCATTTTTAATTTTATTTTTTTCTGATTATTTACATATGCACTATTATTTAAGTTCTTTTTAAATTTTCTATATTGTTCAAGGTCTTTAATGCAACCGGCAACTAATTCCAAAATTTTGGTCCTATATAACTGATATTGCCCCTTCCGATTTCCATTCTTATTTTTGGCACTGACAATTCAATGTAGTTTCGACATCTTTCCTCATCTCTTTCATTGAAGCTTAACCTCGGAATATCAATGTATTTATTATCCTTTATCCTCTCATACATTTTGACCAAGACATTATAATTAATTAATACAAAAGATAATACCCTTGGGATGATGAAAAAAAAAGCTGATACAAAAAAATGAGCTCGACAAGTTTCGATCAGCCCAAATTGACAGCTAGCTTAAGCAGTAATAAAGTTATGTGTGAAGATAACAATAACAAGTAACAATACAAGTAACAAGTAACAAGAAGTAACAATAAACGTTATGTTGCTTTCGACTTAAACAATGCCTCACTTTGAATATTAGTTAGTCTGATAGGTGGTGTGGTCCACAATCTAGGGCCCTAGAATTTGTGTGATTATAGAGTATGGATATGCGAAAATTATTTGTATGAGAAGGATAGCGGTCATTTCTTAAAAATAAATCAGTGATATTTAAATTTGCCCTAAGTTTAACACGTTTCGTTTTACTAAAAATCAAATTGAAGAGGATGTGTAAGTCGACACTTAAAAATAAAGGATAGCAATCTGTAACATAAAATTGATTCAAAAAGTTTTGAAATAACGGAAATAATTGAAATAGGTTTGTAATTTCTTGGACCACGACGATCCCCCTTTTTAAAAATTGGAATTATCTTGAGAAGTCTTAAATTTAGTAGGAATCTTACATTAAAAGAGAATAATATTAAATAAATTCATGAGATGGGGTACAATAATACTAGATACAAACCTCAATGGTCGAGGATGAAAGTCATCACTTCAGTAAAATCCTGATGTGTGCAAAAGCTGAAAATCTTCATCTTCGGAGAAAGTCTCGAGATAAAAAAGAATGAGAATTTGGAGAGTCTAACAGCTCCTAAAAGCTATCATCGTTTGCAGAAAAACCTTCATTTATCATTTGCGGAATCTTCACGAACGTTTGATTTAAAAGATCATGTATCTCATATATACATTCATCTCAGATATGAATCAGCTTTTCCAGATTTTCATTGGATCGTTAGTAGGAGATGGATCCACTGAGCCACCATGATTCTGGGATTACAGGCACGCCTCCGGCGGCCACCCTTTCCAAATCCCCCTGCTCAAGTCAAGTCAAGAGCCACCATGGTTTATACAGATATAATTTTGGTGGAAATGTTACATACCGATGATTTTACCTTTGTGGAGTGTTTTTAGTAGCAAGGTCAGTTGGATTGTGCTAGCAAGGGATCTTCTAAGCGTTGCAAAACTTTAATTCCCCTTCGTTTCCACCACGCGTCACTGTAGAACTACTATATCGATGGTAAGGGTCAATATCGTAGTTTTGCGATGATGTAAAGCGAAGAACTGCGATATCGATGGTAAGGGTCAAACATTTATGATCAAGATTCTGATGTAACTACAAGACACTGAATCTTCTATGCTCTGTCTTGGCTGAGAAATAGTTTTAAACGTTGATCTTTTTTGTTCCACACGGTTGAATGATAATCCCGGATGGTTTAAACCATAACCGAACTTTTACTTCCCAAACAATACACTAAATCTGGCAAATTCAATCGTCCAAATAATTTGTATTTAAGTATACTAATAATAATATTTTATTTTCCACATATACATACAGTACTACAGTATCCTATAATAGGTCTATAGAAGGTATCGTGTAATGGCAGAAGTAGAATGACGGATTCAGATTAGATAATAGTTATGCGCTTACTGATGTGCACAGAAACTCGCACATTATATTGTCATTTATGATTGAAGGCAGACATGAATCATCAGTTATGGCATGTTATTACCGAATAGTTATTAGAGCCGGTTATTATACCAGTTATTACATAACGTGACTTTCTTTTACATGAACCATCAAAACGTCATATTTTTCTATACTTACAGAAACTTTAGTGGTGATGGAACTTTGCTTATTAATAGATTTAAGCTCTGTTTTAAATGGCATGCGCGCTCATAACCACTCACACGTTTGCTTTCGTAGAATCTAACTCGAGACTCTATGTTGTGGCGAAACCAAGGACGCATTAGAAACATATTTTAGGAGGGCATAAAGCTTGAGATTATTATAGAGACCAATAATAAGTCTAAATTTGTTATTCTCGGTAGGGGGCGCTGGCGCCTCCTTTACGTAATAACTAATCATAAATATATTGACAGTGGCTGAAAATTATGATTATGCTATATATTGTATTCTTAAACAATAATACATATATAATTTTCACATAATTTGTTAACAAAACTATAAATTCTTTCCTTCCATGTTTGTTACGAAATAAAAATATCATATATTGTATCATAAATTTCATCTAATAATCATCTTTCTTTTTCTCTTTCACTTTGCCATTTCCCATGTTTATATGGGGTCAGCGTTATGGTCTTTTAATCTTCCCTTCCACAATCTTCTATCCAATGCCTCTTCTCTACTACATCCATACTCTTCCAGATCTTCCGTCACTTTATCCTTCCATCTCAGCCGTGGTCTTCCCCTCTTCCTCTTACCCATTACCACCCGCCTGTCCATTACCTTTCCCACATATTCCTCATTTCTCCACTCCATCATAATCCATAATTATCTTTCTATATTGTCTAAAATACGGTTGCAACTAGGTTCTTTGAACTAGGCGGTTTTTCAGTCATCTTTGTTGTCTTTTTATGCAATAGAATTACTTTAGCAATACTCCGTTGGTTGGATATACTAACGCCATTGACGTACGCAGAGGGTTGTTGACGAGAGTTGTAACTCCCCCATTGCAATGAAATTTTGCATATTTAACATAGGAATATGTGAGTTGCAGCTCTATAACCCTCCATTACGAACTTTCTGCGTGATCTTACGTGATCAAGGTATTAGTATATTCAAGGCAGTAGTATATCTAACAAGCCATCAAGGCATTAGGATATCCAACAAGCCACCAAGGCAGTAGTATATCTAACAAGCCATCAAGGCAGTAGTATATCCAACAAGCCACTAGGCATTAGTATATCCAACACGCCACCAAGGCCTTAGTATATCCAAAAATTAGTTTTATTTAGTGCGCATTTTTGCAAGCATCTCTTTTACTTCTTTCCTAATTTTTTTTCGCAGTGTCTAATGTAATCATTGCCTGGGCCCTTTATCATATTTTTGATTAGTAGCTAGTGACATCTTAAAAAGTGAGCCAGTGAGACCCAGGACCCCGACCCAAACAAGAGCCCCAAGTTGGCAAAAATGTTTGTTATATATTATATTTCTCTTATTTCAAAACTTGGAAGTTATTGTAAAAGGGACGCAAAAGTGATCGAGACCAGGGGCCTGGGGTGCGTTACGCAGACCCTATTAATAGCATATGCTACTTTTCCTTTCATGATTTGTGTGCTGTTCTTTTATGATTTCTTGTGATCTTTCATGATTTTGTGTGATCTTCCTTTATTATTTCATGTGCTCTTTCGTGATTTTATGTGCTCTTATTTCGTGATTTCTTTTGTGACCCTTGTTCTCCTCTTCTGAGAATTTACTATTTATTTTTACAGTGCTATTTTCTTCCTTTCATCTAATGATTTGCTTCTTCCCAATAAACAACCATCTTTTAATTCTTCTAAGGCTTCTACTGTCTTTAGTGTATATCTTACTCATTGACAGTTGAATTTTTTTATATCTTCTTTGATGTTTTTGCATAAAGTTTTATAAAGTTTTTATTCAATCTTAATATACACACGCACAGTTGTATATATTAGTATTAGTAGAAGTGTATATATATATATAGTATTTCCGTATATCGAAATTCTATGTAAAAGTTTTGAAATTCCCGTTTGTCATATAGAAAACTGCTTTTATGCATCGAAATTTCTATAAAACCTTTGACACATGGAAGTCCTACTCTGTATATAAGAAGGAAGTATAATTGTCATATTGATGAATTTATTGGTCCTCACTAAAAAATATTACTATCTACATATGACCTAGAGTTACTTGGGTAACGTGACTGGAACTGTCTTTATAGCTTGTGTTTCCAAAACTTTCTTCCTTGGCCATAAACTTAAAGCGCTGCCTCTTAAATTTCTGAATTTTCTTTTGATTTTTATAAACAGTTGTTCTGGGGATATTTGCTGACCTGGTACGGTTGAAGATGCGGAACTGTATTGATAGGTCTTTTCTTCCAGAATTCCCAGACATTTTTATTCGCTCATAGCCTACACGTCTAGGGTGGGAATCTTTAATAGGGACAATTTTGATTGGCCCACGGTACATCAGATAAGCGTGGAAGGGCGTCTCAGCCCTATAGATACGGAGTTAATGATCCTTTTCGACAAAACTTTAGCAAGCACACCTTATTGCTCTCTCTCACTGAACGGAAAGGTTTCTATGCCTTCTGTCAAAGCACCCTTTCTTCTTCTTCCTCTTGATGCAGCAAGGACTTGCTGTTGCTGTAAAATTTGTAGGTTTTAGTCTAAAACAGGATGTGAAGAACTGTCACGGTTCGAATGCGATCACTTTCATCGCCTCTCTCATGCCTTTGGATCTCTTAAGTTGGAGAAATCGTGCGAATCGATGGTTCTTTGCTGGTTCACCAAAATCTTGATGGCCAGATCCAGCCTTCCACTATTGTGGATTTCGCTTTCCTTGTCTAAATGGTAACCACACCCAAATCTAATGATGCACGACTCTTGTAGCCCCTTTGAAAGAAAGGAGCAACACCCATCAATCAAACTTGCACGTTCCTTTTAATGCATGGAGATGTCAAAAAAGTCGTAACGTTCTTACACTCACAGCTTTTATTAAGGGGCCCCCTCTTTCAAAACCACTCAAAAGAGTATGATCCCATTTAGTCCCTTGGGGGGGTTCTGTGCAAGTGGAATCAAGAACATACTTTATTTTCTAAAATAAATTTAAAGATTAGATTGTGCAACCTTTATTTTACGAGGAACAACACCAGATTACAGTAGTTCCTTCCCGATTGTCGGAGACGAGTCCAGGGACATAAGGCATGTTAATTTTGCCTGCATTCTAACCACCTTACCGAGGGAAGTTCAAACGGCAATAATAGCTCTTATAGTATATTTACATCTTTTTCAGTAAAAAGCTATTTAGCGAAAATCTAACAAACATTTGTGGATTTGCTATATAATAGCTCTAATATTAGTTTTGTAGATATTTCTTTTATAATTAAAATTGTATTTAATCCACTTGCTTGAAGTCAGCTTGTATTTTTTTTAGTTAAATTTGAATATTTCAGAAAGTCGGGGAGAGGATCAGATAATATGTATTTATTTCTTTATTCGTGCCGTGTCTTAAGCCCTTTGATGTAGAATTTTCTGAAAAGAATAAATGAAACTAGGTCTACAAATGAACCTGCAAGCATTCATTTGTATTGCGTTGTGGCAAATTCTCATTAAATTTGAATTTTTCGGCCACCTTTTGTCCTAAAAGACACAGCCTAAGGACTCTTATAATTTCTGAACATGCTGATCGCATTCAGGTAAAAAGGAAGAAAGCAAGGAGGGAAGGCAAGGAAAGGAAAGAAAAATTCATTGAAAATTTCCGAAATTAATGTACTCTAGAGAGCACAGGTATCATTTATTTATATACATCTATAGCCCAGATTCTTTTAAAATTTAAATCTCTAATTGTATCTCAGTAGTTCGAAGATTACGGTTTCCAGAGCCTCATAGTTAGCGAAAGGTTCTTTTAAACCACTCCATATACATACACATTAATCTAAATTATAAAAAAGTATTTGTACAAAATTTACTAATTCTAATTATATAGGCTGTGAACTCTTAAATTTATTAAAATGGGTTGGCTAGGGTTTACAAGGACATTTAGAAGAGTTAATGGTCGCCAAATCTCGCCAATAACTGAACAGCACTACGTGGCAGACATATCCCATACTCTCGTCGCTGTATATATCTTCGCGAGATTATTATTTGTGATGGAATTTTTGTAGGTGACGCTCTATAATTTGGATCTCTGTTGCATCAGATGATAGTTTAATGATAGTCTGGAACCCAGTACTTTAGACAGATGGTGCAATAAGCATTTCAAAATCAATTCTGAAGGCTTTTCGCGCAATGCGGATGTTCGTCTGTAAAAAAAAAAAAAAATTATGACCCTCAAAATTGGATTGTTTTGAGACCCGCACTTAGTTTACCTTTTTTCGTTATTATTGAATGACTGCAAAAATAAGTGCTTTGGTAAAATTCGATAATTATTTCAAATAATCGCCACAAAAAAAAGCGATCATATTCATTCAAATTCATCGATGATTAATCATCGGTATAAAAAAGTAATCGGAAGGCAGTGTTGTGATTATATCTTTGTAACGCAATTAAATGAGCTATAGAAAAATCCCGCATTCAACCACTTGCTAAAGTATGCAGTTAATATTTAGTTATAAAAAACATATAATTACATATAATGTAATGTATTTATGTGTGTGTGTTCCAAACTTGTTTACACTTTCATTACAATATGTCACCCACCACTTTCTCGCGATTAATTCATCACAGCCAAGTCAACATTCATAGACATTTTGATACAATTTCTTCCAAATTTTTAGTTTTAGGTTAAGCGCATTGAAAATCAATAAAAAATTGAATCTACCACACAAAATTCTATAAACACAATTATCAAAATCAAACGTTAATGGACTCACAAAAGTTACTAACTCACATAAGTTAATGCCACCACGAAATGCTATATTACATATTAAGTTACGAAATTCTAAAATCTCACAAAACCAGAGCGAATAAAGTTATCCAAAATCGGCTGGTTGAGATGTGTTCTAATCGTGGGCTAATTTTATGTTTTCTCTCTTGCAGGCAACAGCTCAGTATAGGCCTAAATACCCCAGCCCCTATCTACAGAGAGAAATCTTTGTTCTGAATTTAGAAGATGGTTTTTTCGGATGTCAAGTCAATGAGTCCGTGGACGTTTTACAACTGTTTGAGCTGTCCAGGTTATGTGACGGCTCACCGCAATGTTTTCTTGGGTCAGACGAGGTAGCGAATGAATTAAAATGCACAGACAGGAGTAAGTATCGATATACCTATGATATTATATAAGTATCGATATACCTATGATAATATATAAGTATCGATATACCTATGATAATATATAAGCATCGATATACCTATGATAATATATTTCGATATAACCATGATGATATATAGGTATTCGATATAACCATGATGATATATAGGAATTCGATATAACTATGATGATATATATATAGGTATCGATATAACTATGATAATATACAGGTATCGATATAACTATGATATATAGGTATCGATATAACTATGATATATAGGTATCGATATAACTATGATAATAAATAAGTATATTATCATAGTTATATAATATATAAGTATCGATATACGTATATAATATACATCGATATATTTATAGTAATATACAAAGATATAACTATAGTAATATGTATCGATATAATTATACTAATATACAGCGACATAACTATAGTAATATACATCGATATAACTATAGTAATATATATCGATATAATTATAGTAATGCATAAGTATCGATTTAACGGGGTTTCCTACTTCCATTTATTAAGGGAGGTGGAATGATATCATGAAAATATAATTTTCTTTATATATGATACAAAGTGGAACCGTTCATGGAAATTTTAAAATATCGTATGAAGATGCGTGTTTGAATTTATACCTATTAAAAAAATAATAATAATGACCTAATATTTGCTTCATTTGTGATGAAATACTGATAGGCCAAATTATTCACCTTGGCGAATGTGTTCTTTTATTTTCATTCTTTTCAAAAGAACGCATTCATTTGAATCATTCTCGTTCATTGGAGACGTTGATTTACCCATTAGATCAGAACGAAAATAACCATTCAAAAAATAGAAGAACCATTAATCACTGCTATCCACTCATTCACCGTATTTCACTATGATGAAAATTATATTTGTATGCGACAGTGAAAAATATTTACAACGCTCTCCAAGAGACCGTGCAAATTACAAGTGTTCGAAATCATTCATTGAACGTATCAGTGAACGATATTGATTGGTTGGTTGATTCAGTGATTGATTTTGCCCATCCATCAATATCCATAAACAATTAGACTCGTTCAGAAATTCGGACATTGGATATTTTGACGTAACACTAGTGCAGATTCGGTCGTTATAACCAATGGTCGTTATAAACGGTATTTTCTTTAAAATCTTAGTATGGTAATACATTTAAATATTTTATAAGTTGTTTTGACAGTAAAAAAGTATTAAATTTTGTTGGTTATACAATTAAGTCAAAATATATTTAATTATAATAAATATAATTACTATCTATATTAAAAATATATTGATAGTCACTCTAAATGCACAACGTATTTTTTAAATGAAAAGATTGCAGAAAATACTATAGAAAACAAATGACCAAAGAAAACGCGTAAAATTTCTCTCTTTCTGAAAGACCAATAATATTCATTTTCTGTTGGAAAACAGAGCCATCTTCGGCGGTTCACCTTTCCCAACGACGAAAAAACCACATTATAAAAAAAATAATATTTATTACGTTCATAACGCTAATGACTGCCGAAAAAATCGGTAATTTTCTTTTAATTTCGCGAATGCTTTTTTAATTTTTTTTTTCGAAGAAACCCCAACATCTCTGATGGCATCTCATCGTGCAAATAAAACAAATAAGCCTCTCTCTTTATTTATCAGATACGCCATTACCACGTACGCGTCCATGCTTTTTTTTATTTCGGACCTTTGAGTGCAACTACTGTCATCTGATAACCTCCATTAACTTTTTCTGCACTCTTAGTCAATCCTTTCCATAATTAAGGGGACTCAGTGGTTTTAAACCACTGAGAATAGAGACAAAACGCACACTTTTTTAAAAGTAAACATTAAAAAAAAGTATTTGAATGATATACGTAAAATTTTGACACCATACATATCAAATACTTAACTTTCTGATAACAGTGTTTATATAATATGTGCTAAGGATATAAAATTTTTAATGCCCAAAAAAATCAGACACCTTTTTTTAAAAAAAAAATTATATTAGAAGTTTATACTGCGCTTGATATTTTCATTTAAAAGCCACACAGCATAGCAAAAACCATTTTACAGGAATTACAATAGTTGCATCTATAAATTGAACTAGCATCTTATAAAAATTTCAACCAATTTTGAAAATATGAATTTTTAAATTATGGAATTTGCAAAAATGCAAATGTTCGTGACTTTTTCAACTGTTTTATGAGTACAACTTCGTCAATTTAAGTACTATAACAACTATTTTAGGTCATTTTGTACACAGTGACCATAGAAATAAAATTGCCAATTATGTTAGGTTACTAAAAATAGTTCATAAAACATTGCGCGCGGGAGATGTCATTTTACATTTTGAGAAAATCGCATTTAGTTCATAGATAATTTAAAAATTTAATTCATAGATAATTTAAAAGTTTAATTCATAGATAATTTAAAAGTTTAATTCATAGATAATTTAAAAGTTTAATTCATATATAATTTAAAAGTTTAATTCATAGATAATTTAAAAGTTTAATTCATAGATAATTTAAAAGTTTAGTTTATAGATAATTTAAAAAACAACTAGTTCCACACCTTTAAAATTCACTAAATCAATACAGTATATCTTTGTGCTTAAAGGAAGTATAATAGTTGCATCTATAAATTGGACTAGCATCATATAAATTTCAATAAATTTTCAAAATATGAATTTTTAAATTATGAAATTTTTAAAAAAAGTGTTAATTTATGATTTTTTGAACTATTTTATGTACACAGTTTTGTCAAATTAATTGCTATCAGTGGCGCACCCACGTAGGGGACCGAGGGGACCCGCCCCCTTTGGACTAATAAAGCGAAAAATTATTACTCAAATAGACACTGATCATTTCTTCTTTTAAAATAAGATTGAAAATAGTGACGATCCCAACGACATTTCCCTGATTTTGTTTGTTTGTTTTTTGGTTTTACGGCTCAAAGACTACAGTGGTCATGCTGCGCCGGGACCTACTGTTTTCCGAGGAATCCGAACCTCTTAAGGCCTAGGGAACCAAACCCCGGACTACAGTGAGCAGTGCGATCTTTATGAGATCTCTGAGTAAGCGTTCTTTGCACTGCTGGGAGTCGAACCCGGATTAGCGGCGCACTAGGAGAACGCGTTACCACACTGCGCCACCGCAGGGCCTAATTATTATTTAAAGGTAACGAATGGAAAAATAAGTTAATTTATTATCAAATTTACTTATTTATCCATTATTTATTCATTTATTTTGGAT
>QLNU02015270.1:2060311-2114102 GCA_006491805.2 Dysdera silvatica | reverse complement strand
TATTGCTTGACAATTAGTAATGAGCTAAAAAGTACCTTATTTTAAAATGTGACTGTAAAACTTTTGAAAGTAAATGCATAGCAGGTTTGGGCAAACCAAAATTTTAATTGCTAGGGTAGGGGGGGGGGGTGGACTCGAGCCCCCTTCTGTTCCCCATATGGGCACCAATGATGGGTGTCAATCGACACTAATTGAAAAGATAATGATATGCAACATGAAATGACGGAGAAGTTTTTGATTCAACTTCGGTGCCACATGCACCTTTGCTATTGACCTTTGATGCCGTATGTAATTGACCTTTAATATCATATGAAACTTGTCTTTAATGTCACGTGCAAATGGCCTTTAAAGTCACCTATACATAATCTTCAACGTCAAATGTAATTGAAGTTTGATGTTATGTGTAATTGTTTTTTTCCTTGTCTAGATATTGACGAGTGTTCTTTGCAACACCCATGTCCAGAAAATGCCATTTGTCGAAACATACCTGGCAGCTATGAATGCTCATGCGTCGAAGGGTACGACGGGAACGCACGGGAAGCATGTACAAGAGGTAAATATTTGATAACAAACGAACACACACTCAAATCTTCTCACTACATACATAAAGTCGATATATAAACATTGGCAATTATATATAACAATATTTAATTAAGTATATCAATAATTGTATATAAAACAAATTATGAATTTCAGTGAAAGTGGATGTACACTGTCAAGGCAACTACGATTGTACTGATAATGCTCAATGCCTAAGAGGTCGCTGCCAATGTAAATCAGGCTTCCAAGTCTCCGGAATCAACTGCGTGGGTAAGTTAATTCGATTATTTAAATCGTTTCCCTTTTTAATAATATCTATAAATCGATGATTTTAAATACCTCATCGAAATCGATTGTGAAGTTTAATGGTGCCCTTACCTGCTTATTGTACGACTCGATATAAAAAAGCTGGCCGCAAGTAGAGACGCTATTTTCCCAGTAGAGTAAATGGGACTGGGGAGTCAGAGACTACAACTGAATTGATAAAGAAAATAGCGTGTTTCACTATTGCTCTTAAATTAAATAGTTGAAGAATTTTATATCAAAAACATGAGGAAAAGATCGATCGTCAAGTGACAAAGACGATAATCACTTGGATCTACTAAACACTCTCTTCCAAGACAGCAGGAAAAAAAGGAGGAGAAAGGGGAAACGAAATTCTTCTGCCCCATATGTGTGTATCTCCTCTCCTCCCCTCTAAGGAGGAGAAACGCGTTCTCTCTTTTTGAAGGAAAAGCATAGAGTAGAGGAGATAAGGGTTGATAACAGGACAAGCAAGAGATAAAGGAAACCACGTCCGATCAGCGGGGCGACCAGAAACTAAGCTATTCATTAATACCTGCACGCAGTGGCACAGGGCGGCCTAGGTTAAATCCCTCGTCTCCCCATTGATATCAAATGCCTTTGCTCAGGTCACCCTACAGCAGTTCTTTACCAAACCAAAAATGGCCATTTAAACGAACAAAAGATTAAGAATACTTTTTTCTATCCGGATATATATTAATAGCTATTTTTCTGCAATTTTTTGTTTCATTACAATTCGACATGGGCCCTGCAATGATACAGTGGTGACGCGTTCGCCTAACTCGCCGTTATCCCGGGTTCAACTCCCGACGGTGTAAAAAAAATGAACTCTCACCGGCTACCTGCTCAGCGTAGTCTGAGGGTTGGTTCTCTGGTCCATAAGAAGTTCGGATTCCTCGGAAAACTGCAGTTCCCTGCGCAGCATGGCCCTTGCTCTTCTTGCACCGTAAAACTCGTAAAGCACTTCGGCATTGGATTTATAAACCGAACACAGCCCACTGCAAATCTTGTCTTGCTTCCATTTACCATGTCTGTAAACATCACTAATTTTTTTTCAATAATGTAGCTTGGGAAATTAAAATTTTGTACAAAAAAAAAAAGTAATTTATTTATTTATTTATTTAGACATTGATGAATGTCGAACGCCAAACGTATGTGGACGCAGTGCTGTCTGTAGAAATACTGTTGGTAGTTACGCTTGCGAATGCAAAAAGGGTTATGAGAAAGTTTCAGGGACTCCAGACAGCCAATGTAGAGGTATGTAACATTTCTTGCAGTTTTAGTAGTAATTGTTGAATTGTTGAATTGGAATCTTATTTCAACAAACACTGTGGCTATCAGAGCTCGTTGATGGCCACAGAACAATATACAGTTAAAATGGCTCTCATAAATGCTGCTTGTTTATACAATTTTATCGTTCTAGATGTCAACGAGTGTTTATTCGGAAGATTCCCATGTGGTAAAAATGCAAAGTGTATCAACAACGATGGCAGTTTCCAATGTATATGTCCTGATAATTTGATTGGAGACGCAAAGGTCGCTTGCAAATGTAAGTAATTTGATTGGTGCATGTTCCTCGCCAATAAAAATTGAAATTCAAATGCATTGTATTATGTTTAAACGATACTTACCATATTAATCATATGTGGCATTCATGTATTTAATGCCTTGCTTCAAGCCTTTTATCTCTATGTTCCAATGTCTTGCTTCGTGTCTTCTAGCTCTATGTTCTGATGTCTTGATCCATACCTTGTCTCACATCGTCTTCTGGTGTCATTTTTTAACGTTTTGTCTCACGTCTTTTAGTTCTACTTTTTAATGTCTTGTCTCATGCTTTTCATTTCTCTCCCATCTCTTCACATTCCAATATCCTGTGCCTTTTTTCTCCCGGTTCTATCTTTAATACCTCATATTTTCTAGTACCATGCTCTAGCATCTTTTCTTATGTCACTTAGCTCCATTCTCTAATGGCTTGCATCGTATTTTTTAGCTCCATGCTTTAACGTCTTATCTCATGTTTTATAGTTCCACCCTTTAACGTTTCTTCTTATATGACTTACCTCTCTTCTTTATTATTTAATGTTTCTTTATTCCATTATCTAATGGCTTACCTCATGTTTTCTTGTTCCATTGTGTAATGGCGTACCATGTGTTTTCTAGCTCCATGCTCTGAAGTAGATTGTGGTGAACATGCCTCATGTCAAGTAAACGGACACGAAGCTGCCTGTATCTGTAACTTGGGATACACATTCGATCCTATCAACGTTGCCGCCGGTTGCCAAGGTAAAACCCAAGTCTTCTATTTACATTAACTTAATGAAGCTGATATTTTCAGTTATAGTAAATTCTCTATTGATCTATCAAAGTTTCCCTTTACATATAGAACTAAGAATATATTTTTATATTAAATCTGAAATCATCATGTTATATATATAAAAGATAGAAAGAAACAAGGCGTTGTATCAAATGTGATATATTATAAATCAAAAATAGAATTTATATAAACTACCATGTAATACATTTTGTTATATTATGAAATAACGTGTTTTTTAAAGAGATTAATCTTAGGATTGTGTCACCACGTAAGATGTGATTATTTAATCATTTATTATTATTATTATCACCATAGCTTTATATATTTAAATAATTGATTTTTCTTTGTACAATGTAGGACTGGTTATTCAGAATTCTATAGTCCGAAAAGATCTTTAATCCGGAAGCTTTCTTTTTTTTCTGTTTCCTGTCTTCCCTTTTTTTAGCTAGGTGGTCACCTTCTATAATCTCTTGCCATGATCTGTTCTAAATTCTAGTACCTTGAAATGTTTCATATTGTATACTTGAATATCTTCTACACATAGCATAATATTTATTATAATAATTAATATGTAGAATACAAATATATATATAATATATAGATTACAAATACAGATGGCTGATATACTTTATTTTTTCTGTGAAATTTCTTTTTTTTTCCGGAGACAGTATTACCAATTGAAATCGCTCATTTTTTTACAATGAACTTAGATATCTGGAACGTTGTTGGTGGTGCATAGATTTCCAGATAATAGGTCCTACACTGTAGCATATTTTATTCTATATACCATATGATTATATTTTCTGCAGTGATTAACGATTGATTCATATTAATCATTTGTACGCATATTGATCCATACTCTATGTGCACATTAATCATGCAGTTACATCGCATGTACATCAATAATTTATACGATTTTAAAACCATACCTTTTCTCTTCTACTGTTGTGGATATATTTATAATATGCCTAAGCTTATAGATGTATTAATATTATAGATATCAACGAGTGTGACGTCAACCATGGCCCATCCGGACTTTGTGGTCAAGGCGCTATATGTGGAAACGTTCCTGGTAGCTATCATTGTTACTGTCCACCAGGCTTTACAGGGGATCCATTCAGATACTGTGAAGGTAAGAATAATGCTACTTCATCTTAATAACATCATTACACCTTTGATGATGTGTTGCTGGATATATTTTTCTATGTGATACGTTAACCAGTATATTTTTGTTGCATCTAGATATTAACGAATGTGACAGACGATTTGGTCCGAGCGGCCAATGTGGTGATGGTGCGGTGTGCACCAATACTTTGGGAAGCTTCTCTTGTGATTGTCCATCAGGATTTACTGGAAATGGCAGAGTCAAATGTCAAGGTAGAGATGATATGCCCGTTTTATGTCAACGGTGCCAAATGAAATTTTGTGTCAATGATATCTAATGAAATTTGTTATAATTTAATCCCAATATTATTCGTAGATATTAATGAATGCTCCCAAGCGTTTGGCCCCAATGGAAAATGTGGAATTTCTGCCATTTGCACCAACCGACCGGGAAGCTTTGAATGTCGCTGTCCTCCAGGAACATCAGGAGATCCATTCAATCGATGTACGGACCACCACTCCATTTAATTTAATACTCTTTGAATCAAAATTAATAATTAAATCGTCTGCTTTTAAAGAGGCACTCGTTCCCGTTTCTGTTCCGTTAGCTAAGTGTAGTTCTTAATTCATGATGTAATCATGTATGTCATGGGTCTTCAACCCGCGGCCCGCCGACATGGTTTTTGCGGCCCGCTGGCTCATGAAAAAATACAAATTGTTTCACAAAAAGAATACACTCCTTACTCCCTGTGAGTCTTAAGTCTATGTATTGTATTTTATTCTGTTCACATTCAGCAATAAATATTTTAAAACCATAGAAAACTAAACACACGGTCTTCCCTTAATCATATTTTACTTTAATTTTCTTGCGTATATCGATATTAAAGGTAGTTTTATTGATTTGCAGTGCAACAGTGATTTTAAAATAAAATTCAACTTACGACTCACTGAATTTTATTCTAAATAAATCGATAAGAACATCTTCCCAACCATCCGACTGCATGCTCTGAAAACGATATCACTGTTCGGGAACATACACGTCTGCGAACAACTCTTTTCAAGATGAAGTTAGTAAAATCAAAAATTAGGACCAGAATAACCGACGTCCACCTTGGAAACACTCTTAGGGTTGCGACGTTAAAAATAAGATATGACAGGCTTGTTAAAAATAAACAGTGCTAAAAATCTCACTAAAAGGTTTGATTTCGCTTTATATATTAACAACTAAAAGTATTGTAAATTTTTTTTTTTTGCTTCCATGTGTATTTTACGTTGTAATATATGTATATTCAGTTACAGCGGTGGATCTAGAAAATATTTTCGGGAGGGGCAAACCAATACAGAGATCGAAAACAAGGCAACAAAAGCGAATCCAGAAGGATTACCACCTGCCCCCCACAAGATTCGTCTTTATTCAGTCCTAATATTGCTGATACAGTAGTGCGGCCCATGGGCCAACAAGAATAAGCAAAATTGGCCCTTGGACTGAAAAAGGTTGAAGACCGCTAATATATATATTAAGTTCGTTTACAATTTTGTGGGTATAGATAATTTTAAACGAACACAAAATTCAAAGCTTTTAATTAAATCAGAGGTGGATCCAGAGGGTGGGGGGATGTAAAATGCAGTCGGACCCAATCAAAACGAGCCCGCATTGAACGAGGAGAATATGCATTTTGTTTTATATAATGATTAAGCGCAATACACTTTACCGCTTTTAGCGAACAACCCTTTTTTTAGACCCCGGATTTAACGAAAAAAATTAAAATAGGGAATCAAACTTTTTATAAAAATTCCGTCGTTACAATTGGCGCTCGTTATAACCGACTTTCACCGCATTTCTATGGATTTGGGATTGGAAATTTCCCTCATTTCCCCCGTGGATGCGCTATGTTAAATCATCTGTTTTTAAATGGTACTCATTACTATTTTCATTCCATTAACTCACTTAAGTCCTTGGTAACTTAAGTGAGCAGATTTAAGTCCTTGGTAACTTAAGTGAGCAGACTTAAGTTCTTGGTAACTAAGTGGGCAGATTTAAGTCCTTGGTAATTTAAGTGAGCAGATTTAAGTCCTTGGTAATTTAAGTGAGCAAACTTAAGTCCTTGGCACTTAAGTCCTGAATATAATCATATTCACATGCGTTTAAGTACATTCACGATTACATGTACGTGAACATAATAACTTTTTGATGAACATAGAAGCTCAAAATCTTTTTTTTTTTAAATCGTCTGCTTTAAGTAGCATTTGCTCGCATGTTTGCCCCTTTGGATATTTTAAGTCCTTCATTTAAATCTAATAATGCATTCATATATATTACAGTAAACACCCTATAGCATGTAATAGAAAATCCCTCATAGGAGAACATTCCCGAACAAGAAAAGTTGTCCGTAAAAGAGGGGGTATCACTATGAAGTAGCTTCTTGCCGGAAATTTTTTCTGACCACGAAAGCGGGGTATCCGATGAGAGTGGTTTTACTGTACTTGCATATTAACTTTTCAATGAGTCCCAATTAAAATTTCTTTTAATTTCTATAACTTAGGCACAGCCGTTGTGCAGTGTACTGACGACAGATCATGCCGCGGAAATTCAGTTTGTAGCAGAAACCAATGCAATTGCCCTGAACCATACTTTGGGGATGACTGTCGACGTATGTATTTCATTGTAGTCAGTGATATCAAATATATATCATTGGTTTTTATGTTTTTAAATCAGGTTAATCAGTGTTAATTTATTATTTTTAGTAATAATTATTTTGGGTATTTTAATGTATTTTAGATCCTTGTGATGATATCTTTTGTGGAGACCATGCCACATGCCAGTTGGATCTAAATCGGCAAACTGTATGTGTTTGTTCGCCAGGTTATACAGGACGTAGCAACAGCTTACCTGGATGTATAGGTACGAATTTGCGATGCAATCTTTGGAGGTTTTCATTTGCAATGTAGGCTTTACCATGCAGATTTTCCGCTGCAATGCAGTCTTTACGATACAGATTTCAGTTGCAATGTAGTGTTTACAGTACAGATTTTCAGTTACCATGCGGTTTTTATAATGTATATTTTCAGTTACAATGTAGAATTTCAACTGTAATGCAGGCTTTACCATGCAGATTTTCCGCTGCAATGCAATCTTTACGATACAAATTTCAGTTGCATTGCAGTCTTTAAAGTGCAGATTTTCAGTTTCAATGCAGTCTTTATAATGTACATTTTCAGTTACAGTGCAGAATTTACAATGCAGAATTTCAATTGCAACGCAGGCTTTACAATGCAGCTTTTCGGTTACAATGCACTTTTCGTTCATAATGTCAGTTGTAATTGCATTATTGTTAAGTTTTGGTATTATGTAGTTTTAATAGTGTAAAATTTTGTAGTTGAAAAATCTTAATAGTGTAAAAGTCGTATTATGCGGTTATAATAGTGCAAAATTTCGGTGTTATGTGGTCATACAATCATTACAATATAGATTTTTAGTTGATATGTACTTTTCATCCAAAATGGTAGTTGCAATGTAATTATACTATTATAAAATTTCAGCGTTATGCAGTTTTAACGCTGTGTGACAGTGGTGTTAAGGGGTCATAATGACATAAGATTCTGGCATTATGCAGTCGATAGGATAAAATTATAGTGCTATGCAGTCATAAAATGGTGAAATTTCTGTGTTATGCGTTTTCAATAATCATACCAGTGTGAAAATCGCGTGTTATATAGTTATAGCAATGCAAAATATCGATGTTATGCACTCGTAATAGTGTAAAATCTCAGTATTATGCAAAAGTAATAGTATAACGATCCAGTTAGCATGCAGTACAAAATTTTATTGTTATGCAATCTTAATGATGTAAAATTTATATTCCATGCAGACTTCATGGTATAATAATAAGGCTGTTATGCTAATGTAAATTTCCAAGAATATACGCGACCATAGCTGTTTTTAAAATTAGTTGTAAGAAGTAAAAGCATCCGGGTAAGATATAAGTTGACAAGATGTAGTGTAAATTCAAATTTACATTATTCATACTAATTTACAGACATCGATGAATGCAGTAGCGGCGCCAAGGTTTGTGGTCAAGATGCTGTTTGCCGAAATATTCCAGGTTCCTACGAGTGCATCTGTCCCCATGGATTCAACGGCGATCCTTATCGTGGCTGCATTAAGAGCGGTAAGTTTTTGATACATCCTTTGTACAGGGTGTTTCACAATACAGGTAACCGCAGTTATATTTTAGCCGCTAGTCCTAGCATGTTGAATATGTTGCTTATTTTACAAAGGGTGGTCTACGTATAAATATACGGAATTTAACTCTTCGCACGGGCTCTCTACCAAAAAATTTCCAATTAGAAATATATAGTCCTATATCTAATTAATCAAATAAAAAAAAAGATTTAATGTTCCCACATAGAATAGTCGCTAAGATATTGTATACAAAACCTTTTTATATATTCTTTATAACCTTTTTTATCTTCCTTACACATGTTTTATATGTTTATATCTTCTTCATATCTTTTTTTATCTTCTTTATATATTGTTTATATCCTTATATCTTCTTTGTATCCTTTTTTATTTTCTTTGTATGTTTTTCATATTCTTATATCTTCTTTATATCCTTTTTATCTTCCTTATGTATTTTTTATATACTTTTTATCTTCCTTGTGTATTTTTTATATCCTTATATCTTCTTTATATCCTTTTTTATATTCCTTATATATATTTTTATATTCGTTATATATTTTTATATCCTTATATCGTCTTCATATCCTTCTTATATCTTTGTAGAACCTTCTCTCATGGTGTGCTCCGAAACTAAACCTTGCCCTACCAAAGAAGAATGCGTTAGCGTTGGGTCATCTCCTCAATGTGTTTGTAAGAGAGGATACACACAAGATATAAATTCTGGAAAATGTAGAGGTAAAGAAAATGGTTCCCAAATATCATATGTGTGCCCAATGATATCCATTTACCTCTCAAAATGAATTAAACTACATTAATTGTTGTTCATTTGACATAAATTTTTTTTTCGTTTATGCATAGACATAAACGAATGCACTGAAGTTAGAGATAAGACGCCATGTGGTCAACATGCGTTCTGTTTGAATATGGAAGGAAGCTACATCTGCAGATGTCCACCTGGACACATTGGAAATCCATACAGTGCCTGCTATCCTGAATGTAAGATTCGCTTAACTCTTGTCCTTTCACACACAGCTCAACTATTTTTTGCAGCCATGTCTGTAGCTTAATCCACTGAATACCTTTTATTTATGATCTGTTGCAGTAATCACATGCACACGAGACAATCAATGTCCAGGCAACACCATTTGCCTCGATGACGGTCATCAAGGACACCATTGTGGTTGTCGATCACCCTTTGTTCAAGAAGGAGAATACTGCATACGTAAGTTTCTACTTAGTACAAAACAAATGTCTTTGTCTACAGGTAAAGCCTATGTCTTAATGTTCTTGTTATTTAATACGAGGAAACACTTAAGGTTCTTTTAACAGTGTATAACACTTTAATACATACCATGTTAGTGTTCCTGTTCTTTGATATAAGTGCCTTAAGCGGACTTGTAGCCAGGATGAAGGGTCAACTGGGGCAAGGCAAAGGTTATATGGGGCACAAGGCACGTTCTGTATATAGTTAAATAACTCGATAGGGCAACTGGGGCACAAGCAGGTTGCAAATGGCGCCAGACACCTGCTGGCTCTGGCTTGGCTACAAACTTGGCCTTAAGATTCTTTAGAAGTATGAAATATCTTAAAACATGCTATACCTTAACTTTCCTTTCCTTTAACATGCATTACCTCAATGATTCTGTTCTGTAATGTACGTTATTTTAATTTTTTTATAGTCTAATGTGAATTACATAAAAGTTACTGTATTTTGCACATTCTCTTGATGTTCCTATAATTTAACCCATATTTCCTAAACGTCCCGAAACTTCATACCTAACGTTCACGTACTTTAATGTACACTATCTCAATGTTATTATGCTTTAATGTACACTATTTTAATGTTCTTATGTTTTAATGTACACTACTTTCATGTTCTTATGTTTTAATGCATACTACTTTAATGTTTTTATATTTTAATACACACTCTTGATGTTCCTATATGTTTATGCACAATACTTTAATTGTCCTCTATTTTGCGATATAATTTAAGGCACACTATTTTAGAAAATATTAAAGTTCTTAAGCTTTAATGTATCCTGCCTTTAATGAATAAACTTTGATGTGCACTACAGTTCTTATTTTGTAATGCTCAATATCAAAATAAAAATTAAGTAATAACCCAAACCGTTGCTGTAAAATTTATTTAAGAAAGATTATTAATTAATGAGTGCTTATAAATTAATTAATAATAAATGAGATGATTGTTAACTCATTAATAATTTATTGTAATAATTCATGTTAACGTATGTTTATTAATTTCTTTTGATATAGTTGTCAGTAGGAACTGTTCTACCACCAATCCATGTCCAGAGAATCAGGAATGTGTGTACACGGGCGTTGGATATGGCTTCTGTATCTGCCCTAGAGGATATACTATGGACGCCACAGGCTTTTGCAGAGGTTTGTATTTAGATATTTAAGTCTAAATTAGATATATAAATCTAGATGAGATATCTAGAAGATCTAGATTAAACATCTAGAAGATCCAGATTAGATATCTAGAAGATTAGATAAAAAACATCTAGAAGCAAAAGAAAATATCACATTTGAATATGTTTCACGAATAAACAATAATGTTTACGCCCTCTGCTTAGTAAAAAGTCTCAACTAATAATAGATGCAACAACGTGGATATTTCCCAAACAAAATATACTATTTTAAGGTTAAAAATACTTTTACTGGAATTGAAAAGTCATCACGAAATTTTATGATACATCTGTCTCGTATTGACAACGTCGTCATCTTATCACACGATGATGACGCCATCATAACCGCACAATTCCGTCATTTTGGTGAAACTTGACACAAAAGTTTTTAGCATGCAAATTAAGATAGCTTTCAAAGTTCATTTATATGTAATTTAATTAAAAATTCCACTTTTTTAATCGATAAATTATGTATTTTTTTGTATTTGCTCCAATGTTGTTTTTCTCTCTCCAGATATTGACGAATGTACCGAAATCAAAGATTGGTCCCTGTGTGGCTCCTATGCAGAATGTGTCAATTTACCCGGAGCTTATCAATGTCTTTGCTCCCCAGGATATACAGGCAACCCTAGACAAGGTTGCAGTCGAATTGGTACGTATCATCCAACACATGCGTTTAAATTCTGTAATCAAAGTTATATTTTATACTGATGACGTCGGTAGATTACTAAAAGTAATTGTAATCATTAACAGAAATCGAATGTCGCGGTCCAAACAGTTGTCCTGCCAACATGGAGTGCATTAAAGGACAGTGTCAATGTCTTCCGCCCTACGTCTTAGAAGGCCAGACGTGTAAACGTAAGTTATCTTGAAAATATATTTTAATAGTATTTATTACTCAAATTATATTTTACATTTTGAGCATAACTCTCTGTTGAATTTTAGAACTGACTTTGTGAAATCTTATTTTGTTAGATCCCTGTGATTGGCATTCCTGCGGGCAGTATGCATCTTGTGAGCTTTCGAAGAAAGGTGGCCCAAGATGTGTATGTATTCCCGGATGTACTGGCGACCCGAACAATGCTTGTCAAGGTAAATATATATTATAGGGAATTTTTGATGTCGAAATTGGTGCAAAAATGTAACAGTGGGAAAATTCTTTTTTTTCCGTAGGGAAATATTCCTAGACCAGGAATAAAATATTCCCTGTCCTTATCTTAATCATGCATAACATGCATAATTATATTCTTTGATTAACTACCCCTTTGTATTTTATTTCGTATTCCGTGCATTTTTCTTATTTTCTTGTAGGTTTTGTATCCGTCCAAATCTCTTAAATATTATTTTTTAAACATTTCTTCTGTTTAAGTATATCTTTTAAGGACTTCTTTAAGTGTCTTTATGAAGTATTTTAAGTTTTCCCTTGTTTGTAAATACTGTTGAAATTTATGCATGTGGTTTATAATAAAATGTGAACTTTTTTGTTAGTTGAAAACACCTGGGGGGATGATGAGGGGGGGCTCCGTGTAGTTTCCTATGATAATATTTTACATTTTTTGTACTGTACAAGAATATATTTATTTGCCGTGTGTGTGGGGGGGGGGGGATTTGTTTTGCTCATCCTCTCTCCTGGATCCTGTAGTACTAAATAAATATTTTTTAATGTCACCCTGTACATAGATTTAGAACTGATTTTTCTGCTTTGTTTTTCAGATATAAATGAATGTACAGCGGACCTTCCTCTTGACCCCAATGGTCCATGTTCTGTAGGAGCCGTATGCATTAATATCGTTGGGGGTTACCAGTGCGAGTGCCCCCCTGGAACTACCGGAGACGCATACAAGGGTGGATGTAAGTTATACAAAAATATGCTTTAAATAATGAAAGTAAAATGCTTGTATTTTCTCTTAATTAAGTATTCGGACAGGTGGACCATTCATGGCGTCACTCAGAACTTGACTTCCCCGTAAAATATAGTTTATATACAAGCAACTGGAACTACTTTTCGCATGAACAAGTTAATCAGTATGGGCATCATTTAGTAACATTAGACATAAGGATTTAGAAGGGACCTAAGACGTACTATATTAGAAGAGATAAAAGACATAGGAGCAAAAATGCTTTCTTTAAGGGGGGAGACCTAAGTCACACGGCTTTCGAAGGGACCAAAGTCATACCCTTTTAGGAGACAGACATACTATTTTAGGACGGACTCAAGACATACTGTTATACCATATGTAAGATCTCACCTTGTTTGTCACAGAATGACCCTTGCTATTCTTGCGCCATAAAAATACAACCAACCAAACAATTTAGTCATACTGTTTTAGGAGACATACTATTTTAAAAGGAATTTAAGACATGCTGTTTTAGGAGACATACTATTTTAGAAGGAACTTAAGACATTCTGTTTTAGGAGACTTAGATGTAACTTGTGCATGTCTTCTGAAATAGCATATCTAACATACACTATTATAGAAAATAAGCATACTACTTAAGACATGTTATTTTAGAAGATAGGTGTACATAGGAAATATTTTAGGAAACAAGAGTACCTAAGATAGATTGAAGAGAATCCTAAGACAGACTGTTTCAAGAGAAACTTGAGACAGACTCTTTCAAGAGAAACTTGAGGCAGACTCTTTCAAGAGAAACCTAAGACAGACCCTTTCAATAAAAACCTAAGACAGACTCTTTAAGGAGAAACCTGGGATAGACTATTTCAAGAGAAACCTGACAGACTCTTTAAGGAGCAACCTGAGACAGACTCTTTAAGGAGAAACCTGAGACAGACTATTTCAAGAGAAACCTGACAGACTCTTTAAGGAGAAACCTGAAGTAGACTATTTCAGGAAAACCCCAGAAGAGGCTATTTAAAGAGAAACCTAAGGCAAACTGTTTCATTAGAAACCTAAGCCATAATGTTTTAAAACAGTAATTTTCTAATACAACGATGGGTCAGATTCCTTGATGTTAAAGGTTTCTATATACAGTAGATAAAGAGTCATTATATGAATAAATTGTCAAATCACGTAAAATGTTTTAATTAGGAACACACGCAGCTCAATTTTTATCAATTTAAATAGATTCTGAAAGTACCTACAGAAAACCTTTTTATGTGAGTATATTTATGTAAATAACATACAAATATATATTATACATATGAAATTTGCTTTTAAAGGTCGTGGAGCTACTGGATGCTCATCAGACAGACAGTGTCCTAGAAATGCTGCTTGTGATGCTCGAGGAGGTGCTTGCGTTGGTAAGTTACCTTTCAAACAATTATGGTGCTCTAGAAATTATTATGGTGCTCTAGAAAATCCTTTATCGCAAAATACGAGAGCAGTGCTCTTAAATATAGTTGATCTTGATTGGATCTTTGATTTAGTGTATAACCAGTACATTTTTAATATATAATACATATGCTTTTAATTTATGACTGATATATTTTTACTTTATGATTGTTTTTTATTTATGACTGACGTGGTTCTTCATTTTGTATTTAGATCCTTGTTCCACATCTTGGTGTGGTCCAAATGCAGATTGCTTTGCGGATGATCACCACGCTTTGTGCAGATGTCGACCTGGATTTTCAGGAAATCCTAACGACTTGGAAAGAGGATGTGCTTCACGTATGTACAGAACATATTTAGATTCATTTGAATGAATAGGTGCCACTCGTGGCCACAATGTGATACTTCAGCACCCTGGGAATAGAAAGTGTTTTGGGGATCCTTTACATGTTTTAGATCTAGGTTTCTGGCGCCACAGGTGGCTGCTCCGTTAATTTGTACCTTAATCCATCACGGGTGATAGCAGATAGGAGTTAAGCCAGAAGCACACTCTTCCCTGTTAAATAGAAAATATATATATAAATATACATCAAGACCAAGTGATCGCAACAAGGAACAATCAGAAATTCATCCAGAGAAAAGATATAGAAAGCGACAAATGCAGACACTGTCATGCGGCATCGGAGACAATCCAACACGTGATGGCAGGATGCAAGATCCTTGCGCAGTCAGACTACAAACATAGACACGATCAAGTAGCGAAAATAGTCCACCAGAAATTGGCAGCGAATGCTGGCTTTCTGACAGAAAAATGCCCGTACTACAAATATGAGCCAGAGACCGTGCATGAGAACGAAACACACAAGCTTTACTGGGATAGAGCAATCATAACAGACAAGACAGTCCCACATAACCGTCCTGACATAACCCTCGTCGATAAATCGAATAAGACCACGTACTTAATCGACATAGCAGTACCCAACACCAATAACATACAGACAACCTACACAACGAAAATCACCAAGTACCAAGATCTCAGACATGAAGTACGAGATATATGGGGTATGGAAAAGATCCTCATCATCCCGTTAGTCATCTCAGCAACAGGGATAGTACCAAAAACGCTTGCGACGAATTTGGAGATACTCAACATTGACCCAAACACCTACATTGAAATACAAAAAGCCACAATCCTAAACACGTGTCACATTGTCAGGAAGTTTCTAGACATGGCACATTAAGAAGTGATGTAAAAAGAGGCTTGGGAACATGGCGCTCTGCCCGTCCCAAAGCCTGTTTCCGCCAAGAATGGGCGAGGAAAACTTTTATATATATATATATATATATAAATACATGTATGATATTTCGTCTTCTAAGAAATCACTTAACCCATTTTGGGATCTTCGGACTTCTATAAAGAAACCATGATCTATTAATGTACGGCGCTGATTATGAATTACAAAGAACCTCAAAATTCAACCAGCTCAATTAGCATCCTTCTTACAGTAAAGATCTAACCGACTTTTCTTCTAGAAAATTAAAAATAAAACAATATCATTTCTTCTTAGAAATAAAACAATATGGATTTTTTTTACAAAATTAAAAAATAATATAATTTCTTCAGAAAGTAAAAATAGGATTTCCTTAAAAAGTAAAAGTACTATAGGCTTTTTACAAAATTAAAAAAATCCAGATTTTCTTAGAAAGTTAAAAAAATAAACACTTTTTCCAAAAAAGTTATTTCTTATGGAAAGTGCGAATTTTTAAGAGCTGCATCCTGGTTGGTATACACTTTGATCTCACAAGTATAGTTTTTTGTGTTTGTATCAAGGGCCGGCGCCAAGGTGTGCGAACCGGGCATTCGCCCTGAGGGACAAATTCTTAAGGGCTGCAAAATAGGATTATTATAAAAAATGCAGTTATTTTGGGGAGGCATAATATCTAACGCCGGCCCTGTTTGGATCAGAGGTTCTCAAAATGTGATTTACTGGACTTTGGAGTTTTTTCAAAAAATGTTCAGTGAGTCCATGAGGTCAAAATCATTTAAAAATACAATTAATTTTAACACTGTTTATTAATTAGCGTTTTATTTTCTAATACGATGGAAACCCGATATGTATGAACCATAAAAACAAAACCTTTTTGGATCCTCAACAACGATTGCTGATTCAGATGGCTATACCAGTTCCTATATTTCACGATTTATGAGTACTCTTTTCAAGAGCCGACATTTTGCTTATTAATAATTTTCCATATCCTATGATATATAGTATAGAAGGAAAATAATAGTGTCAAATAAAGATGATTTTTTATTGTTTTACTTTTAGCATGCGCTGGTGTGTGGTGTGGTATAAATGCACATTGTATTGTCAACTCTCACAATCAAGGAGTCTGCCATTGTCAACAAGGTTTTGTAGGAAATCCTTGGGCAGGAGGGGGTTGCCATCCAGGTATTTTTGCTTTTGTGTAATATTAATTTAAATGAATTGTAATTTGCATATAAATAATAATTGAATTGAAATAGTTATTAATGTATGAATGATTTGTTTTTTGTTCAGCTCGTGGCTGTAGCACATCTCGCCCTTGTGGTCAGTCTCAACTATGTGTTGAAAGCGCCTGTGTTGGTACGTTGATTTACTTCAATCTGTCAATTAAATTAGTTAATTTTTAATTTTTACATAGACCAGTAATTATTAACATAATGTTTGTCTATATTTAGATTTATAATAAGACGCAATGTTACAAGCGTAGGTAAAGCAGAAAAGTTTGAATCGACATACGTTTTAGGCGATCTTGGCATGCTTTCGTCAGGAATACAATAAAAGAAAAAAAGAAATATTAGAAAAATTAAAGATGATATCGTTACATGACTATTGTGTTGCCAGTTGTCGAAAAATAATTAATGTTAAAATTTATTAAACACTTTCCATGCATAACTAAAACAGGGGATCGATTTTTGTTCATTGACTATGGTAGATGAATTTTTAATGATATGGAACGCTTCCAAAAAATCTAATTCGTATATTGATTTATTGATTTTGGTTGGCAGATAATTTTAGATTGATTGAAATTCAATTTGCGTTTAAGTGACCAACAATAAATTCTCTGTCCATTGTTTGTCACTTAAACACAAATTGAATTTCAACCAATCTAAAATTATCTGCCAATCAAAATCAATAAATCAATATACAAATTAGATTTTTTGGAAGCGTTACATATCATTAAAAATTCATCTGCCATAGTCAATGACCAAAAATCTATCCCCTGTTTTAGTCATGCATGGAAAGGGTTTAATAAAATTTTCAAATTAATTATTCATCCACAACTGGCAACATAATAGTCATGTAATGACATCATCTTTAATTTTTCTTATATTTCTTTTTTTTTTCTTTTATTGTATTCCTGACTGAAGACGGCCAAGATCGCCTGAAACGTACATCGATTCAAACTTTTCTGTTTTACCTATGCATGTAACATTGCGTCTTATCATTTATCTGCATCGTCAATTGCTACGTCAATTTATTTTTACATTTTGCATCATGCTTGTCATTATCAAATTTAAATTTTATTGTAAGCTCATTACATTTTAGCATTTACTTTTACTGAATGTTTCCACATTTACTTCCACCAATACGACTCTCACCACCAATTCACCTTCACTAATATGTATATATGTTTGTTTGTATCTCTGCCTTCATATTTGTCTTCACTAATATACCTCTATGATTATTTTCACGTTTGCTTTTGTACTTATCTACATGTTTATCTTCACGTGTTTGTTGCTGGTATTTATCTTCATATGCTTGTTCTTCATACTTATTTTCTTCAATAAATCTTAACATTTATTTTTACTAATATGCTCATGTTCATTTTTGTCAATACATCTTAATGTTTGTCTGCACTTACTTCTTCATGTTTATATTCATCGATCTTCATCAATTGCAATCAATTAATTTTCATCAATTCCTTCACTAATATCTCCATGTCTGCATTTGCCAATAGATCGATGTCAAAGTGTCAGTTGTGGCGTAGGTTCAAGGTGTGACATCAACACAGGAAACTGCGTATGTTTGCCATTTTTCATCGGAAATCCTGCCGTTCTTTGCGTACCACGTAAGTTTCTTTTTACGAATCCTTAGTGTCAAACCATATTTTCTATAAAACAATGAACCAATGTCATAAATGATGTTTCTTTTAATAAATAATACAAGTGCACTTTCACAGTCTATGTTACGGTGCTTTTCTCAGTACAGTAGAAATTTTATTATCCGGACCAACTAGGACCAGAGACATCCGGATAACCGAATACAATAAATAAATAGAAAATTGGAAAACTAGGAAAAATTGAAAAAAAATTAAAAATGGTATCAAAACTTTATTGATGTACAATAAATATATTGTACGTATGTAAAAAAATTATGACACCGCAAAGATTTTAAACTATATAACAAGAACCTTCCGACCAGCTGACACGTGCCACGTGGGAGATGCTTCCGTTATCATGGGAGCCGTCCCCCACTCCACTCTCTTCCTCTCCTCTTACGCACGGGGGCGTTTGTTTAAAAAAAATCTGAGCCCCTAGTGTCCGGATGACTGAGACCCGGATAACGAGTTTCTACTGTACTTGAATCATGCTACATTTTCTAAAATATTTAAAAATGCTTTCCCATAATACTTAAATCATTATTTAATCTTCGTAGCATTACTTCCGCCATTATGTGTACCCGGATGCGGCGTAAATTCTCACTGTACCTATTCCGTCCCGAATCGTTGCCAATGTAATCCCGGATTTACTGGAAATCCGTATTCCGTCTGTGGTAAGAAAATTATGTATTTTTAACGTAAAAATGCCCGTTATAACCAATAGAGTACATTAAATATGTTTAGTAATTTAAGTGCATTAAATAATTTAAGCACATTAATTAAGTATGTTGAGTCATTTAAGTACATTACATAATTTAAGCACATTATTTAAGAACATTAATTGCATTGAGTCATTTAAGTACATTAGATAATTTAAGCACATTATTTAAGGACATTAATTACATTGAGTCATTTAAGCACATTAATTACATTGAGTCATTTAAGCACATTAATTACATTGAGTCATTTAAGCACATTAATTACATTGAGTCATTTAAGTGCATTAAATAATGTAAGCACATGATTTAAGGACATTAATTAAATGTGTTGAGTCAGTTAAGTACATTAAGCATGTTGAGTAATTTAAGTACATTAAGTGTATTGAGTAATTTAAATACATTAATTAATTTGAGTACATTAAGTACGTGTAGTAAGTTAAAGACATCAGTTAAGTAGATTACATACAAGTAAGTAGATCAAGTAATTTAATTACAATATCATAATGTTATTTCTACCCTTAGTGCATGTGATATAAAAAGAATTTAATGTTGTGATGAAAAATACTTAATCACGTAAACTATAATTAAATAAACAATAATTATAGAGTTTATTTAATTATAGTTTACGTAATTATAATTAAATAAACAATAATTAATTAACAAAACTATATTAACTGTCATAAATTATAAAAAAATATCCCTTATGTGTGTGAAAGTAACGATTGATAAATGAGTTTCCACTCATCACAAGGGCGTTATTTTTATGCTAAGAAAGGTTCATTAACGTTCGACTTGGCTAACCATTATCGAATGATCATTTATATAAATAATCATGTATGATTAATTATGATTTTTAGGAACCACGCAGCGTTGTATCGATACTCGTTGTGGAGAAAATGCCAACTGTGTTGAAGGACCGAACAGGATCGACTGTGTGTGTCCTGCAGGTCTGCAGGGAAACCCGTTCATAGGCTGCAATGGTATATATATATATACTGCGTTACCTTTGGTGAAAAACAACTATACAACGAAGTTTTAAATAATCATTTTTAATTATAATATTAAATATTTCAATTAATTTATATAAATTACGAAGGGTAGGTGCCCTTATTTAAATTTTATTTGTTAAATATGGAATGGAAAAGAAATAATATGTTGAAAATCTCATTCCTAGATGTTAACGAATGCTTGGGAAGCAACCCCTGTGGTGGCGGAGCGAATTGCATCAACAGCGTCGGAAGTTTCCTTTGCGCATGCCCGTCTGGAACCACTGGAAACCCCTTATTTTCCTGCAGTAAGTACTCTGAAAGTTTAAATCATGCTTGAATTAAATCAATGAAATTAACGGTGTTAAATTAATGGAATCGAATTAATTGGATAAATGGAATTCAATTGAATGAGTGCATAAAACTGAATTAACTGAACTAAGAACATAAAATTGAATGAACTGGACTAAGAACATAAAACTGAATTAACTGAACTAAGAACATGAAATTGAATTAACTGAACTAAGAACATAAAATTGAATTAACTGAACTGAGAATATGAAATTGAATTAACTGGACTAGAAGTATAAAATCGAATTAACTGAACTCTAAGAACATAAAACTGAATTAACTGAACTAAGAACATGAAATTGGATTGATTGAGTTTAATTGAATTGTCATGAATGGATTGAATTAACTCAAGTCAAATAAGTTTAATTGAATTGAGGTTTAATTAAATCGATAAAGTAAGATTACTTGTATTGGAAAGAGTTAGGTTAATTGAATTGATTGAGCTTAATTGTCTTGAATTGAATGAATAGATCGAATCAATTTAACTGAAGTAAATTGAATTTATGTAGTTAGCAAAATTGAATGATTTAATTAATCAAATCATCAGAATGGACTTAATTGAATTATGTGGATTTTATTGAATTATACTTGATGATTGCAATTTGTGACTGATTTAAATAAATTAATTTGAAGAGAAATTGAATTAAGTAAAATATTTTTATACCAATTCGAAATTATAAATATAAATTCGCTTTTCTTCACCCATTAATTATCATTGTATTTTGTATTCATTGTATTTTGTATTCATTGTATTTTATATTCATTGTATTTTGTATTCATTGTATTTTTTAGCCCCAGCTAATGCCCTTTGTGAACCAGGACAAGGTTGTGCTTGTACATCTGATGCTAGTTGTTCGTCCGGAGAAATCTGTGGTACTGGAGGAGTATGTCAAGGTATAGCACACACTATCAGTCCCCTTCATCACCAGTTACAAATAAATCACTGGCGTGTGCAAGGGGGGGTCGATGGGGGTCAGAACCCTAATGTGATAAAGTTCTTGATGGAGAGAGGGAGCTGTAACTCTGTAACATCTCCCTCCCGAACTTTATGCGAACGCAAATAAAATAAATGTACATGTAAAATTAAGTAACCTAATAAGTAAACATATGAAAATGAGTAATGTGTGAAAAAATATGAGCATCCGATGTGGGATTGGAGTCTTTGAACTAAAACCTTTTCCAGGGCCGGTATCAAGTCAGGCGACCCGGGCCTTTGCCTTGAGTGGCAGATTTTTGGGGATGGCAAAATGGGATTATTATAAAAAATTAAAAAAATTTGGGGCTGAGAAACACGTGTTCACCCTGAGCAGCATGACACTTATCGCTGGCCCTGACCTTATCTTGTGGTTAAATAAATTATTAGTAAAGCGTTGATTATCTAATTAATCGAAACCGATCTTCAAACTAATCGAAGTCGGTGGTAAAAAATGATGATTCGATACGTATGATATACAGGGAATTTTTTTATAACGAAGTTAGTAACATGTCAACAATATTATATATTTAAAGTTCATTTAAAAATCAAAGCGTTTCGGACGAATAAATCGGCCGCCCTTCTTCGGGATTGCACGAAGCTAAAGTGTCAACAATCAATGATAATTAACGGTGAAAGAGAATTTGAAAAAATATGGAGGCCTTCGAAGAAGAATTTTGTTTCAAATTCCACTTTCACTGTTAACGATCAGCTTCCGTTCAATTCCATGTCCTCTATTTGGAGAAACTTCATTCGTCCCATAGCAAAAGACGCGGCTACGGACCCACAACTGGTTTACCCGAACTAATTTATGACTAGCAATTTGGCATCGATAGTTTTTCTAGCATGTCACATTAGTGTAACTAGGGTTCTGAAGAAGGAAGCCTAAATGCACTTCCGAAATAGCTATAAACCATCGTATTTATTTAAACTGTGATTATGTGTTTTATTTTATATAATGCTTACACGCAGTGAGTCGTACATCTTCGTTATAACCCTAAAAATATCGCCATTATTTTGTGGTAATAGCAACCATCACTTTCTCTTCATGAAGAATTCGTCAGATAATCAGCTTCTTTCATTTATATTAAACATGACCAGCAGGAATTTCCACCAGCTTATGATAATGTAATTTTCGAACAGAGCCGATTCTAAATATATCATTAACTCTTACTATTAATATGGGATAACTTGATGCTCTAACATCAAGTACCAAAATCAGGACTTCCGTGACCTGACTTTTTTTCATCGGGAACCAAGAGTGGGTCCAACAATTTTTTTTGGGGTGAGGTGAAGGCACAAAACTTGGAAACCAATTTAAATTCGGTCTGAGAAATCTATTGGAAAGATAATAATAAGTGTAAATTTATAGAGGGAGGTAGGTGGTATGCATGCCCGTATCTAGAGGGGGATCTTAGGGACCGGTCCCCCCTCTGAAACTAAATGTTTAATTATGAGTTGGTTCTGCCCTTGAATACCATGATTGTATTGATACATGCTGTAAAAATTTTGAACCCCTCCCCCCGAAATTAAATTCTGGTTATGGACTTGGTGGTGTGTCCTTCCTCTCTCCCCTTCTGGATCAGCCCTTGTCCAGAACACTGTCACTGCATCCATCACTCCTCCATCAACGAAGAGTTTTCACAATTGTTAGGAGGACCAAGCAAATTATGTACAATTATACATTACAATATATGTAAAATTGAAATTTGTTTTGAATTATCGGGGGACGGGGACGGGGGGCCCTCAGACCTACATAACTCTACGCCTATGCACTCCTCCATCGAAAAAATGATTGTAAACAAGGACGGATTCGGGGGACACAAAAGTATGTGCATCCTTTCCGAGAATAACCAATTTACTTATTATTATAATTTCTTACCGAAACCTGACAATCAAACGAATTTCAAGGAATATATCTAAATTAGTTTTCAAGCTTTGGCCCCACCCCTCTTCTGAAAAAAACGTTCTGAATCCGGCATTTGACTATATACTAATTTGCATTATGTTAAGTAGACTATAGCTATTATGAAGTTTAAAATGTTGACGCTCTCCTTTGCAGATGCTTGCCTTAATGTGGTGTGTGGTCAGAACGCCAACTGCGTACGGGGAACCTGCTTGTGCCCCAGCGGAATGAGTGGACAGCCCAACAACGTCAATATTGGGTGCTCTGGTAAGATTCATATGAGCTACAGTAAATTCTCTGGGAATACAGTGCTGTCTTTCGGCGGCTATATTTCCCATTAATATCATGTATAATCTTCTTCTTCTTCTTACAGTAAATTCTCTCAATAATGGTGTTCTAATTAACGACGGCATTGGCGGCCCATGCAAACGTTTCATAGAATCACACATATGCCGATTAACGTCTTTCTCGAATAACGACGTTTTTCCTCCTTCCTTTGAAAGTCCTTAATGACAGAAATTTCTGTATATCAGTTTTATGACCATTTTTATATTTATTATTTCAATATGTTGTTGTTGGACTATGATCCTATCTCTCTTGGAAACACAGTGCCGCTTACTCGGCCAACGTTTCCAGTTTATTTATTTATTTTGCATACAAAGCAAACAACATTTCATCTACGTACTACCAACATTTTAGAAACCAATTACAAAGCATGCATTCTCATTTTTGAGCCGATGCACCAATGAGGTTTCAAACCTGCTCACAACTTGGCCTTCCTGTTCCGTCAGATTTTAAGGACAGTTATGGAATTCACACTTCCCCACAGACTATGTGCTCTGTTCTTCAAGCTGTCTTCCGTTTTCTCTCCGGTGTTGGGCGCTACATTTTGCCCCAGACTCTGATCTCCAAATGGAGATTCTACCTCATCTCTTGGATCATGACCCTTCCTCTCCTAGAAACACAGTGCCGCTTGCTCGGCCAACATTTCCAGATTATTTATTTTTGTATACAAAACAGCAATAGCACCAATGAGGTTCTGAAACCACGCCCCCATTATCGTGGAAGAAAGAATACTTCCCGAGTATGTTGACTTGGCGAGTTAAATTAAAGAAACAAACGTAAAAACTAGTCTTCGGCGTGATTTGGCATAGGTTTTGAAATTGGCGAAGTGGGTTACCATAATCGTTACGTTTATGGCGAGAATTTCGCCTAGAAGGGCAACTGAGAAAGCTTACCCATTTTATATATTAATTTATTTTTAAAATTAAATTTTAAGATTTTATTTAATAATTTAACGCTTTAGTTTATTAATTGATGTATTACTTTAACGTATTAATCTGATTTATTACGTTAGTTTATTCATTTGATTTTATCATTTCCAGTAATTCCGTTTTATAAATTAAATTGATTATTTGATTAATTAAATTGATTATTTGATTAATAGTTTAATTTATGCTAAATTCATTATCCACTGATTTTAGTGCCTACGGAAGCACCAGTAATTAGTCCCAATGAATGTGAAAACAACGAGGGATGCGGTGGAAATTCAATTTGCCAGACTAATACTGATGGAATCCTACAGTGCTATGGTAAAAACCACTCTAACTTGGCAGTAGTATTTTTTAAACTACATTCATGGCAATATATAACTTTTATGACCACTTCGAAGATTGACTAAACTATTCCTTAACGATATTATTCAACGTTTTCATTGTTTGGATAACACGTTAGTAATTTTTTAATGTAAAATATTGTGTTAATTTCTTTTTTTTTAAAGTATAATTTTATTTTAGATGTTTGTGAATCGGCCTCTGTTGTATGCGGTAGAAATGCTATCTGCAGCGGACATAACCACCAGGCCCTCTGCGAATGTCCCGCAGATATGGTCGGTGACCCGAATGACCTTATCCAAGGGTGTCAGCGTAAGTAATTTATCATTATTTTAGCCAAAAATATCGATTGCTAAAATGCAGTATGCCAAATCGATCCAAAACTGCATCAACTGCCAAATTTAGTACTCTCATTACACCAGTAGCTGCTATGTTTTATAGAATTGGTATGTACTACACGAATATCAAGTACAGTCATGAGTGAAAGCAATAGCGTATTCCGTGTTGGCTCGATTTGGCGAGGAATTGCACCATAAACTGCATTTTAACCTTCTTTTATATAGTTTCTTGTACAAATTACTTAAGAAGTTTGTGTGATTTGGGGTGATTTCTTAATTTCATGTTTATTTTCTTAATGGGTTGGGATTTCTTATTCTTTAAAGGTTTCGTGATGAACGCGAAATGAACTTACCTATATTTATCTTTAACATTGCAGTTCAAAGCCCCCACGAATGTGAAGTCAGTGCCAACTGTCCAGATTCCCATATATGTAAATCTGGTTCAGGGGGTGTCCGAATATGTCAAAGTAAGTTTTCTTTATTTTTGTAATAACAAAGAAATAATAATAATAACTATGTAATTAATCTATGTACGGAAATTTAAATTATTCATGCTACGATTAATTTTTGGATTTTATTAAACTGTGTATAACAGTAAATTTTTAAATGTTTCTCGCATTTGATGACAAGCAATCCGAAATACCGTTTGTCCTAGAGGACTTAAAACATCAATTCGGGGCCGACTGTTTTTATTTTGTGGGATAGTAGTAGATTGGAAAAAGGAAATCTTTGGGAAAGGTGACCGCTGACGATGGCATTATGTTCCTAAATTATCTTGGAGTACAGAAAGGAAAGATTTTACTCATTTCGGTTCATTTGCTATTGTACATACAGTGTTCAGACTGGTGGCCACCGATTGTCAGCTTTGTATTCCCAGTAAATGAACAAATAGATGGCTGAATTCTTTAGAACATATAAGCTGAAGTCAAATTAATTGACGTGTATAAGAGTGGATATCACAGAATGGCATAATGTTGAAATGAGCTCTCTGAAGAGAAAAAAGAAACGAAAAACGGAGTAGTTGGAAGGAGCTTTGGAAGAAACGTATAGTGCTTATGAAGAAGATATTTAATCAAATCAGGAACTGGTGTTTGAGTTGTTGCACTGTAGGTGAAATAGGAATTCTGGGTTATTTTTTGTTTGGACTAAATCAAAAATTGTTTACTTCATAGGTTCTTTGTATAGGAATTGGGCAATATAGAATGTAATGCTGGGTCATGTAGTATGAAATGCTGAATCCCTGGCGAACATTTACATATTGATGCCCAAGGATCATCATCTTCTCTTTCTTGTGCACGATGGTGGTGTAATAACGCCTAGTCTATTAAATTGTTAATTGCAGGAAATTATGATTTGACTACCAGTGGTAGTCAGTACGTTCCAATATTTTCTACCGACCCGTAACCTGAGGTTTAATGGTTTCACCGTTTCATTTCTTAAGCCACAGAGATTTTAATCCCTCGTTGGAAAATTGTGCGTTTTAACGTAGCATTAGGCCTGTAGACAGGATTAAGGGGCAACTTGGACAAAGCAAAGGACATACGGGGAACAAAGCACTCTGGGATTGCTCTATATATATATATATATATAAATAGCTCGATGGGGCAACTTGTGCCAAGCCCTGCTGGCCGCGGATTGGCTGCAGACGCGCAACATAATATTTAGGATTTTGTATAATAACATGAAAATTAAAGCTGTTTTTTTTTCAAAGACACTGCTTGTTTCTATGAATATCCAAGGAGTAGGGAGGGGGCAAGCAAAATTGTACCTTATCTCTCTGGGAAACAACAATATACAGTAAAATCTGTCAAGGAACTGGGAAAATATGTTGTCATGGACAAGATTGAACATAATACGTGCTATATTTGTTTGGACCGAAAGAAAATGTTGTTCTAGACAAGTTACCGCTATAGACGGGTTTCAGTGTATTACATTTAAAGTTTTAATGTGCTTTATACTTTCTCACTCAAATTTTTACTGATAAAAGTTCTTATCCATCGTGTCTTTATCTGACGCTTAAATTGATGTGTGAATCCTCCTCCTAGATGTTTGTGCCGAAAAATTGTGCGGGTCGAATGCCATCTGCCATGGACGAGGACATCGTCCAGTTTGTGAGTGTCCACAAGGCTTCACGGGGGATCCCTTGTCTAGCTGCCACCGTAAGTGAAGATTCAAACTCATGGCTTACAAAGCCACTTCCAACGTACTTAAATTAATTGCCGCATGAGATTTTCAACAAAATTTTCCAAAAACTTTCACAAGCCTTACCATTAAACCTCTGCAACAAATTTCACAGGTTCTTCAAATTTGTTTGCAGACCTTTTAACAAACTTGTCCACAGAACTATCTAACAAAATTGTTTGCAGAACCGTCTAACAAAGTTGTTTGCTGAACCTTCAACAATCCTTCTTACAGAACCCTAGAAAGTTTCATCGGAGCATCCGTGACAAAGATGCAATGGTCAGAATCATTCATTTTCATGAATAATCATTCTTTAAAATCGTTCTCATTCTTTTGAGACACTACCCCACGGGTTATGATCTGTTGCCCTTCAGCACATTGAACTAGGTTCCATTCCAAGTGAGCTTAGTTATGTGAAAATGCACTTTGATGCAGAAGTCACATCAAGCCTTCTGGTCTGTCCCGGATGACTCTTAGTCCAGTCTTAAGATATGAAATATGCAAACATCTTTTAAGTCATAGACTCATTGATTGAATAAGTGATTATGCTTTTAAGTGGAGGAGTTGCCTTTCTCATTCACTTAATCACTGTATACTTCTAATCTGTGACAGTTTGATTACAAACTTCATGGTAATATTTATTACAAAACCTTTTGTAAACCACCGTAAAATTTTTAGCAAACTTCTTTCTGAAAGCTTTAAGAAGTGGTTTAGCACATAACAAGTCCCCAATAAATTATTATAAATTTGTGAGAAAGCCCCTCAAAGGGCCCAAGAATAGAATCTCTGGGAAGTTTTGCAAGGGGACCATTATGAAAGAAGTTTTATGACGACAAAAGTACTATTTAATAAGATCATTAAAAAGTCTTCGACAGGTTTCATAAAAGTAACGTTCTGGCAAATAACAAAAAATCATAGCCGTAATTTACCATGATTTTCCGCAACTTCTTGAAGTCAGTTAATTTGGTTTTTCTTTTGGTAACTGTAGCACATTTGAACGACCGTTGCCAAAACGATGACGAATGCCGAAGCGATGAAGTTTGTAAACTTCTTACAACGACTGGAATCCGAGATTGCGTTGGTGAGTATATCATTATACGATAGCACAAAGTTCCACTGCGGTAGATTCCATAACAATTTTTTAAGATACTAACTTTTAAAGATATTAAAATTTTAAGGTACTAAATTTTTAAGATACTTAATTTGTAAGATACTACATTTTTAAGATACTTAATTTCTAGGTACTAAATTTTTATAATACTTAATTTCTAGATATTATGTTTTTAATTTATACTATATTAAAAATTTTGACAAGTATATATAATAATTTTTAGATACCAAATTTTTATCGAAATTAAATATTTAGACACTGGTATAACGTTTAACGATATGCATTGGCAAAGCTGATTGCTTTCTTTGTCAAATGTAGATAAAGCTTAACAAATTATAATATAGAATCAAGTATTGCTGCAAAAACTTTATGCACAGCAAATGTACGCTATAAACGTTATATTTACTTCACAAATAGAATAGTTAATGAGAGGGGAGGGGAATAAGGTTCCATTGTTTTAATAGTTTCTCCAATTATTTGTATTTGTATTGGTGCAGCATGCGTGTCCTTGCACCATAAAAGTTCAATTAACTAATTCATATTTTATTTGTTTAGTGGTGTGCGAAGGAGTGCAATGTGGACCCAATGCTATTTGCGAAGGTAAAAGACACGTGGCCGTTTGTGAATGCAGATCAGGTTTTACAGGCGATGCTTACGATATTCAGCGGGGCTGCCAACGTGAGTGCATATTTATCGATTTATTAATAGTTTTACAATATTATTATGAATATAATTATTATTTACTGATTTCCGTAAGTGATATTGTAAATTATAAAATATGATTTACGATATTTTTGTTTACTTACAGCTCCTCCCCTCGATCTCTGCCGGGATAGTTCGTCCTGTCCAGATGACCAAGTATGCAGAACAGGCGATAAAAGCTACAAGGAATGTTTTGGTTAGAATTTTTTATCTTTTTCTGCTCCTTTTTCCTCTTTTAAATATATAATTTAAGAAGAATTTTGGATGTGAAATTTGATTGTTATTAATTTTTGTGTCTAATAAAATATTTAGAGGTTTGCGAGACGACTCAATGTGGATTGAATGCTCTGTGCCGCGGAAGAGACCATCAAGCTGTGTGCGAATGCAGGCCTGGATTCTCTGGCAACCCTATTGACTTCAGCATTGGCTGCCAGCGTAAGTTTCATTGCGTTTTGGTGAAGATTTCTTGCTTGCACACGCAGTTCACCCATTTTTATATACATCATAAATATCTCATGGTATTCGAATGCCTACTTTCTCTCTGAAGAGAATTCTAGAACATCGTAAAACTAAAGTAGGATTTGTTGGCAGCAGTACACGTTCATATAGCACATATTTGGGATATATGCTCTATGTAATATACTGCAATGTGTATTTTATGCAGTAAAGATCCGGAACTTGAGCAGGCCAATCCAACATTTCAAACTCCTGTTCCCAACAGGCAATGCAGCATAAAGTTCTATCGTATTACAAAGGAGTCACTTACCCATTCTTTAATATAAATACAATGTAGGCAGCACAGAATTAACTGAAAGATTTGAATACTGCTCCAACTTCTGGCTTCCAGATCGAGTTAAATCTAGTTGAAACACATCCATAGCATGCAAGAAATTAGCGGTTTAGTTGGTGTTCGAATACTTTTGATAGTAGAGTGTCTTGATCATATCAATTAATGTGTTTCTGATACTTTTTTCCAGCTGTACCCAAAGACAAATGCAAATCCAATAGCAACTGCCCACCAGACAAAGTATGCCGACCAACACCAGCTGGTATAAAAGACTGCATTGGTAAATGTGGTTTTCATTTGTCTTGTAAAATCAGAAACATGTCTCTTAAGCGGCAGTCTATTATTCTATTAAACGAACAACTGTTTTAACCAGTCTGCTATTTAATCTATTAAGTTTGCTATTTCACTAGTATATAATCTTCCTGAGGTATTTTGTATATATATATATATAGTTTAGATATATCGGTAACGTCTTGTTTGGTTTTCTTCTAGATGTTTGCCAGACGAAGCGTTGTGGAGTAAACGCACTTTGTTTAGCAGCAAACCACAAACCGAAATGCGAATGCCCCCAAGGATTTTCTGGGGATCCTAATAGAGGATGCCAAGGTATATATATATGTTTATCCTCACACACTTCAATTAATTATAATGTATTGTTTCATTTCTAAAGTCAAACTGCCGATCGTACTGAAAAAGTGCTGTAAGTACTACTACATACATTTATACTACAGTTAGTTGGACAAATATTTATGTCAAACTGATTGTCAGTATATGGGTATCAGATGTGGAAACAATGGATGAAAAGATGCTGCATCTAGCAAAAATCCACATGATGACAATGTACCTTACACTAAGAAGCAGAAGATATGGTGAGGAAATCTACAATTGCAAGGGTAACACGCATGGAGGGAGAATTGAACACCATCTGTTGCAAAGAGTTGAAAGGGGAAGGAGAGCAAGATTGACAAGGAGAGCAAAAGTCATCAAGTATTTGGCTAGTTCTGAATTGGCATTAGATGCAATGCCGGATTAACGCATGGGCTTCAGGGGCTGCAGCTCAGGGGCCTCCAAAGACGCGCTCTCTTGTAGACGATCCTTTTGAACTATTTTACTGGGGGCCTCACAATACCAGTAGCCCAGGGGCCTCAAAAACTTTAATCCGCCACTGATTAGATGGCATCCAAAATAGAAAAGGCGTGCAAAACATCTTTGTTCTATTATCGTCACTCTATGGGATAAAAATGGAAGGTGAAAAAAGAGTTGTGCATTTGGAAGACATAGAATTATTAATTAAAAATGATTCTATTAATTTTGTTACACTTTTATAATCTTGTTTGAAATGGACATCATTTTAATTTTCAGCTGATCACTGCGCTTTAGATCGTGACTGCCCTGATAGTCGAATATGTAAATTAACAAGGGATGGTATACGAGATTGTTTGAGTATGTATTAATTTATATATTAAGTGTTTAATAATTATGTAGATTGGTAATATAACTAAGTATATATAACGAGAGAAACATTAATATATAGATGAGTATATAAATGTATGCATATGTGTTGTTACGAATATGTATAAAATTTATTATATTACTTGCTACTACGCTGTTACTTGTAGAGATCTTCTAAATCGTTCAATGAATGGATCAAGTGAACGGTTTAATCAATCGTTCACTTGTTCGTTAATGTAGTACCTGTACAATTTCACGTACCTCAAGTTTATGCTTAGCTAAATTTGGTTGCTTTTGTACTCAGAACTTGACGAAATTATCATTTATTGAAATAATTAACAAATAATTTCTTGTAGACCCTTGCGAAGGACGGCGCTGTGGGCCAAATGCTCAATGTATTGCTACAGGACATTCTGCCTTCTGTGAATGCCGCGATGGCTTTGTTGGGAACGGTGATGATTTGCAAAAAGGATGCAGACGTACGTATTTTAGTTATTTATATCCCGATTATTTTTTATTTCATTTATTTTCACTTCAAGCAATTGAATATAAAGGATTAATAAGTTTATAATTCATGGTTATAAATGAGCAGTTAATAAATTGCAGTTTACATTTATCAGTGAACAGTTAATAAATTTACAATTTACGTTTACAATAGCTCGCGACAAATGTAAAACTGATAGTGACTGCAGCAGTAGAGAGGTGTGTCGTCTGAATAACGAAGGCGTGAAAGACTGTCTTGGTAAGTGTGTATTTTGGTACATACATAATAATAATAATTTATGAAATAATTATACAGGTAGTATAATATTAATAATAGTTTAATAAGGTTATGTTAATCGGGTTCTATTAATTGCTGGGATTTAATTACCCTGTTGCTTTTAAGAATATTTTTACAGCTAAGTTATGTATTGAACTTCGCTACAAAAGTATTTCTTTGTTGCAGATGGCTGCCTTGAAGCAGTTTGTGGTAGAAATGCTTTATGTTCTGTTTCATCCCATATCGTTGTGTGCAACTGTCCATCTGATTACGTTGGTGATCCGTACGATAGAACCGTTGGATGTGAACCAAGACGTAAGTTTTCAAGTCCATATTCTTACATCTGATATGCTGATACCATCATTTCAGCAATTTTAGTAGAAAAACTTTACTGCCGATATGCTGATGCCACCATATCAGCAATTTTTACCACCAACAAGTTGATATCATTTCAACATTTTTCATGGACATTTTTTACTACTGTTGTACTGATATCATCTTGCCAGTTTTTTTTTGACAATTTTAACAGCTAATATGCTGATACTACCACTACCACAGTATATTTTGTGAGCACTTTCGTGGACAGTTTTTTACTGGCGATATGTTGATATCATATCAGCAGTTTTCATGGACAATCCTGACCACTAATGTGCTGCCATCACCTCAACAATTTTAATAGAAAAATTTTACTGCCGATATGCTGATGCCACCATATCAGCAATTTTTACCACCAACACGTTGATATCATCATTTCAACATTTTCCATGGACATTTTTTAATACTATTATACCAATATCATCTTGGCAGTTTTCCTTCACAATTTTAACAGCTAATATGCTGATATTACCACCACAGTATATTTCGTGAACACTTTTTACTGGCGATATTCTGATAACATATCAGCAGTTTCCATGGACAATCCTAATCGCCAATGTGCTGCCATAATCTCTGCAATTTTTATAAATAATTTTACACCTTTTATACACAATTCTTTCTGCTGATATGTTGATACAACGATCCCAACGATTTTCATGGATAATCTTTATTGTTGGTACAACTACGCTCGAAGTCTCATTACATTGTCTCAATGCTAATTCATATTGAGTTATATTTTGTAGTAGTTGATGTATCAAACTTCGTACTCATAATTTCCTATTCTCGTTGTAGCTCCTGATCTTTGCAACAGTGACGCCCAATGCCCTTACAATTCCGTCTGCAGACCTGACATCACTGGACTCAGAAATTGTTTCGGTGTGTATTACTATGTCATAATCAACCTTTTCTTAATACATAAGCATATATCAGCAGTCATACTGTTCCATGAAATTTCGTTTCCAGTGTTTGAATAATACAGTATTTAATGATTATTGTACAAGAGCTGTGATTTATTTTGTATCAGAACCAATTAAAACCTAAATGTTTCATGCAAAACTTATCCATTTTTCTTCTTTTACATCCATTTATTTATTGTTTTTTAAAGATGCTTGTGAAGAAGTGAGATGTGGTCCCCATGCTACATGCGTCTCGGACAATCACATGGCTCGATGCGAATGCTTACCAAATTACGAAGGAAATGCCTATGACGAAATAAAGGGATGTCAGTGTAAGTACCATCAATCGGTATATGTTAGCAGCAATAACTGGCATATGCCAGTAGCATTGGTTAGGGAATGTGTATCAGAATGATGTAGCATGAAATTCAAACCTCAGCTATGCTCCCGACCGTAGATATAACGTCATAGAGAGTCATGATGCCCAATTTAAAGATTCTTTATGACGTTATATCCACGGTCGGGAGCATACCTGAGATTTGAACGAGGTTTGAATTTCATGCTGCATCATACTGGCCCGTGTCCGGTTTTTCTGAATGGGAGGAGGACTCAAAGTTTAAACCTGACCGTTTAAAATAACATTAGTTGAACCCTGATAAAGGTGATTGGTGTACTATGTGCCCTGCTAGATTCAAAGATGGGTTGACAGGGCTGCAGTCCTTAGAGGCACTAGAAACTGAAAAGCAAGGCATATCTTTCTTGCAAAACTTACTCTTAGGATATGCGAAGGTCAGTTGAATTGTTATGACATAAAAAGGGCAAAGGTCATGTTGCGTCAAACACAGTGGACTCTTGTTTATACATTTCGCAATAATCCGGCACTTTCGCTGATCTAGCACTTCTTTGTACAAGGAGTGGCCGGATTAGTGAGTGTCTATTGTACGTTCAAAAGAACATCAAAATAAACATTCTTTCCAAAACTGGCGGGGGGGCAAAAACCCAACATTGTATGGGAAAGAGTACGACTTTGCCTCTTTTCTAAAGAAACTGGGGGCAAGCGTAATCTGGCGGGAGGAAAGGCCTCCGCCAGATTACGCCCATGGTTGTAATGTAATAATGGTAACGTTTCTTGTTTTGCCCTCATGTAATTATTATTATTATGTTGTCACTATAATAACATGATACTATAATTGTTATTATTTTTAGTGCCACATGATTGCAATTCCAACCAAGACTGTAAAACTGAAGACGTATGCAGGAAACACACAGACTCCATAAGAAAATGTGTTTGTAAGTATTTGCCTTTTATATCCAGAATATCTATATTTATGTTAATTATTTTGTGTTTTAATTATAATTTGTAATATATATATATTATAAATTATAATTTATTATAGATATGTTTCATGAATATTAAATGCGCCAAATTTTTTATTTAATCTTTTAGATGTTTGCTTATTTGATCGATGTGGTCCGAATGCCGAATGCTTTGGCGAGAATCATTTGGCGGTTTGCAGATGCCCCTCCGGTTACGAAGGCAACCCCATTGATCCCCATGTCGGATGTGTCCGTAAGTACTGTTGTGTGAATTATTATGTATTATGACATCAACAACCAAAATGGTTTCTGATTACCCCTGTGATAAATATCACAATATGATTGTTACAATCGTTCACAATTATAATTATCACAATCATTCTTATGACATAATCATTCAGGTTAGAGGATGATAATAACTTTTTTTAAATAAATGAGAGCCAGTTCTCTTAAGAGAATGATGATCATTCTTACTCTCATTTAATATATGAATGAATGGCAATCGTTCCCGTTCAATCAATGACTTAAAAGAATGAAAGAATGCATTCACCAAAGTGAACGTTCTTGCTCACCTGCGTAGTAAATATCATAACCATTCATATATATATAAATATAATTACAACTATACACTTCAAAATTTATTATTTTTTGTTTTTGATAACAGGCAAACGCTTTAAAAGTTAATTTTTGTCTTGGTAGACATGTATTTAATACTTATGGCAGGGCCATTTCTACCATCAGGCCAAATTAGGCAAACGCGTAGAGCGGAAAATTTTTAGGGGCGGCAAAATGGCGTAAAAATTTAATTTTAAATCAAACAAAGAAAAAATTGAGCAAATGAGGAGAAAAAATGAAAAAGAAGAAAAATTAAAACATATAATTGTTTTCAAAAGCATACGAAACAATTACTTAATAAGTCTTTACTTTGACGAATGTGAAAATGTTTGATGTGTTTCATTGTTTAATTTTGCACACAAGTTCTTTTATATCTAATACATTTAAGCCTTCTAGCTCTGATAATACAACGTTGTGTTTTGAAATATTACTCCTTTAATATCTCAGTTTTCAAAAATATAAAATGTTGAAATTAAACAATTATAACATGTAGCAATTGTTTTACTATTCACAATATTCTAATATTACAAAATAACTAATATAAGTTTAAAATATAAATATAATTAACGGGTTTAATGATTAAAAGTATAATAGAAAATTTACATTGTTGTGCCGTCGGGTTGTGGAGAGGAAGATATGGGCGAAAGAGTGATGGTAGTGAAAGGTTGGGAACGGCATCTTGGGCGGCAAAACATTTAGAAACGGCATCTTGGGCCGCAAAACATTTAGAAACGGCATCTTGGGTGGCAAAACATTTAGAAACGGCATCTTGGGCGGCAAAACATTTAGAAACGGCATCTTGGGCCGCAAAACATTTAGAAACGGCATCTTGGGTGGCAAAACATTTAGAAACGGCATCTTGGGCGGCAAAACATTTAGAAACGGCATCTCGGGCGGCAAAACATTTAGAAACGGCATCTTGGGCCGAAAAACATTTAGAAACGGCATCTTGGGTGGCAAAACATTTAGAAACGGCTCTGCTTATGGAGCGACATTTTTACTAAGATTATTTTTTATCAGTATATACTATTATAGTTATATTATAGTATATACTATACTTCTATTTTTAATATTTATTATATTCGTTATATTTTTTAGCTCGAAGTCCCAATCTGTGCGAAGATGACAGGGATTGTCGCTCACAGCAAATCTGTCAGTTAGTTAACGATGGTTATTTAGATTGTAAAAGTAAGTATGTTTCCAAAAAAACAGCTTCGACCCTTATTATTTTTATATGAATAGTATTTAAATACTTTTCTGGTGGTATTTAACTCCTATTTATGTAATGCTATTTTGGTAGTATATTAACAGCTATTCGTGTAATGCTATTTTGGTAGTATTTAACCACTATCCATGTCATGCTATTTTGGTAGTATTTAAATACTATTCATGTAATGCTATTTTGGTAGTATTTAAATACTATTCATGTAATGCTATTTTGGTAGTATTTAACTACTGTTCACGTAATGCTATTTTGGTAGTATTTAACTACTATTCATGTAATGCTATTTTGGTAGTATTTAACTACTATTCATGTAATGCTATTTTGGTAGTATTTAACTTCTACTTTGGTGGTATTGAAGGATTATTTTGGTAGTGTGTAGTGCCCCTCTATACCATATAATTACTGCACTGGTGGAAAATAAATTTTCTCGTAGTGTCATGTAAATACTACATTTGTGAAACTTAAATACTACCAGAGTAATAAATATTATTTTCATAGTATGCAAATTTTGTGTATAACATTTTATATTATATTTTATTAAATTTGATAGCCTATTTTTTATATTTATTTACACAATTTTGCAGTACTTGTAGATTATTTTATACTAAAATTCATGGATCAAAGTCATCGTGAGTTCAGAGAAGTAAAATTGTACGTTAATTTATCATAGTTTGGAGGTCAGGCTCATCTCAATCTGTCTAGGATAATACTTTGTGCAATGGCGAGCCGCAAGACTAAACTGAAACTTACCTTCACCAAGCTTATTTTTATTAACAGGTTTCAATAGATATTGAACCCGCTATTGCTTTTGGCTTTCCTGTCTGCCTGTCTGTACGCAATAAAAAGGACAAGGCAAAGGTCTTCCGTAAATGCAATAATGATGGCTATTGTTAATGCTGAAAACCTACCGAGTTACTTGAGAATTAGAGAGTTGCGAATTAGAGAGTTGCGGATTGGAGAGTTGCTTGTTTGTTTGTTTTTTGGTTTTACGGCTCAAAGACTACAGTGGTCATGCTGCGCCGGGACCTACTGTTTTCCGAGGAATCCGAACCTCTTAAGGCCTAGGGAACCAAACCCCGGACTACAGTGAGCAGTGCGATCTTTATGAGATCTCTGAGTAAGCGTTCTTTTTGCACTGCTGGGAGTCGAACCCGGATTAGCCGCGCAATAGGAGAACGCGTTACCACACTGCGCCACCGCAGGGCCGATTGGAGAGTTGCGGATTGGAGAGTTGCGGATTGGAGAATTGCGGATTAGAGAGTTGCGGATTAGAGAGTTGTGAATTGGAGTCTGGAGAATTTGGGTGTGACGAATTAGGGAGTGGCGAATTAGAGAGTATCTGTTTAGAGAGTGGTGAATTGGAGAGGGGTGGTCATAGACATAGAGTTATATGGGCCCATGCGGCCCCGAGCCCCCCAATAATCTGAAATAAATTGCGATTTTACATATACTGTAATGTATAAACGTGCGTAGAAATTGCTCCCCGCCAATAATTCTGAGAGCTTTACGTTGATGGTGGTGGTTTAAAGCGTTGCGATTTAGAGAGTTGCGAATTAGAGAGGCCGGATTAGAAAGTTGCGGATTAGAGAGTTGCGAATTAATGTTAATTGAAACCCGCTAAATTTAAATATCGACCTTAGGCAATTTTCTTTCACTTGCTTGTTTACATATCTTTTTTATTTTTTAATCCAGATGCTTGCGAATATGTTCAGTGCGGCCCCAATGCGGTATGTTCAGCAAGAAACCATCAAACCAGATGTGATTGTCTGCCAGATCATATTGGTGATCCTTATAATCTCTTGAACGGTTGTAAACGTGAGTATTTTGGACTAATTTGAACTGATTGTTGATTTGAACCGATTGCAAGTTCAAATGTGCACATGAAATAGACATGTGACTTGTCCATTGTGTTTGTAGCACCGGTTCGGGATGAGTGCAAAGTAGATCATGACTGCAGAAGGAATTCTGATATCTGCAAAGCTGATAATTTGGGCGTGAAGCATTGTATAGGTACGTACAGTTATATATTATTATTGTATGTTCGATTCTTATGCATTGCGCCAGTAATTACTACCTACGCATTGTAGTGGTATGGAATTGTAAACTGAAATTTCCAATTTCCATACATGGCATGTAGATATACATATAATCATATACTCGATGATAAATTATTGTCTATTTCTACCAGCATTTTGTTAAACCTTGGTTAAGGATAGTTGTGTGCCACCTGTTTTTTATCATACGTGGAGGTCATAAAAAAAACTCGAAAAATTATGGCCATGAGAATATTTTATTTGATAGCAGATATAAACTTCCACACAACTTCAATGTCAAGTAGTGAATTTGAGGTGGTAAATCGGTTTCAAATCGGAGAAAAATTACTTTGACACGTGGAATTCAAATTTGTAATTAAATCAGACGTATTTTACTTATTAACGTTTTAATATTTTTGACAGATCCCTGTACTTTCCATCCTTGTGGACTGAATACAGAGTGCTTTGCTGTTGACCACCATTATGAATGTCGATGCAAGGCGGGCTTTGTGAGAGATCCGAACAGTGACCTGGCCTGCTTAGGTAATTATTTATTATGAATTATATGCAATTATTTATTAAGAATTATATGCAACTATTTATTAAGAATTATATGCAATTATTTATAAAGAAATGCAAAAGTTTTCGATATCTATAATTGTATTTTACATTGCTTAGCTCGGGAGCAAGATGAGTGCAAAGAAGACATGCAATGTCCGTCCTTTGAACATTGCAAAGCGAATGTGTTCGGTACTTTAAAATGCGCCGGTAAGTTTTACTTCCATATTTGATTTCGAGAGTGCGCCTACAGCTGTTTCGTCAGAGTCCTTTCAACCCTCCTCAGCCGTTCAATGGTTACATACAACCAGAGCTTTTGACATCGTTAAGCTGAGTTTAGTATTATAAGTAACATATTGTAGTTTGGAGGTCATGTTATTCCATTAGTCCATTCAAGATGACTTGACGTGCAATGTGGAAATTCCCTGCACTGACCCAATAGTAGCACGTTCATCTAGCATGTCCTTATTCCGGGTTCGATACCCAACGGTACAAAAATAAACACTGACTGACTAACTGCTCACTATAGCCCAGAAGTTGGCTCCTTGGGCTATAAGAAGCTTGAATTCTTTAAGAAAGGTGGCTTCACTGCCCCTAGTGGCATAATAGTAAAGTATTCATCTATCATCCCATTGGTCTGGATTTAACTTCCAACATGGTTCCCACGGTCCTTGAAAGTTCTTGAAAAGTCCTTGAAATCCGCCAAAAAAATGTGGTTGGTCCTTAAAAAATACTTCAATTTTTCTCATTTTTTTTAAAAGTTTCGTCAAAAGAAAGGAAAAAAAGGTGGGGGGACAATTTCTTCTTGTCTCCGGGAGTATGTTGAGCGTGGCTGGTACTAGGGATGCAAAAAAAAGTAGCTTTTGCTAGCAGTGTGCCAAGTTGAAAAGGAGCAACATAATTAAACACTCTAATTTCAATATTATGCTTATAATGTCTTGCATTTTTAATTAAGTTTTATGTACGAATATATTGTAATTAACAATGTAAGGTCCTTGAACAAAATTGTTTAGTCCTTGAAAAGTCCAAAAAGTCCTTTAATTTCATCGGAACAAAAGAGTGGGAACCATATCCAATGATACCGTGGAATGTATGCTTATTTTTTTTTCCACAGTAATCTACGGGTTATTTTCTTTGGTGTCAAAGGTTCAGATTTGTCCAAAAAAGTGTGGATCCTAGCCAGGGGCGGACACAGGCTTTCATTTTGGGGGGAGTCAAGGACAGAATTTGCCATGGTCTTGGAATAACACCCTTCATTTATCATGAAAGTTGGAATTTTTTACAGTGAAAAAATATATTTTGGGGGTCATGACCCCTGTGACCCCAATGTCCGTACTTGATACCAGCGCAGTATAACAGTTTCTGTCCTTAAGTCTTCGAAGAACAACCAACTAAGGGTTTTGAGCTTGTTAGACTGGGTATTGTTCCCTGTAAGTTTGGTACAGTGCACTCACAGTTTTACGAACTTCTGATGTACGAAATATAGTTCGTTCACGAAAAGTGGTTCGATGGTACCGTTAGAAATAACGGGAACTGATGTCGCAAACGGCCTAGCCGATTACAGCAGAGGGGAGGACGTCATTTCAGAACTGGTTGTTGGCGCAGACAAACGTTCGCTGAAAACCAGTTCGTAAATGACGCCCTCCCCTCTGCTGTAATCGGCTAGGCCGTTTGTGACGTCAGCTCCCGTTATTTTCTAACTGTTCAATCCAGACAACTTTTCGTGAAAGAACTATACATGTTTTTTGTGAACTTTTATGTGTTGGTACCTAAAAGAATCTCCTACAGAGCTAAAATGCTAATTCTCATCTATAAACTTCGACTTTGCGTAACTTTTTACGGTCCTACGAGTTGTAAAATCGAGCGTTCACTGTATGAGCCTATTGCAGTTCATAGTTTCACGTTATGTTGTAGTTCCCTCCTGATGACATATAACTTATTCTTGGAACTTGGGAATAGAAAAAAAAAAAAAAACATCTCTGAGAGGATTAAACTCATCAGATTTTTTACATGAACCTAGCGAAACAGCTGTAGTCTTTGCTCGACATATTTCTGCATTTATTAAGCATCACTTTTACACACCATTTTGTCTTAAGCCATACTAATGAATATAGGAACAATTAGTATCAAATTTTATGACCATTTATAGCAATGTTACTATAAAATTCTTTCTTTAATCACGATTGATTCAAAATTTTCAGAAATCTGTATTGACTTCTCCTGTTCACCACATGCTGACTGCATGCTATAAACCACAACGGGAAATGTAAGTGTGGAGAAGGATTCACCGGAGATCCAGGAAAGCGTGGGGGTTGCATCCGTAAGTACAGTGCAATCCTGATTATTCTAGAAAATGAACAGAATGTTCTGGAAAATTTTTATTTTGGAAATTTAATAATATATATTTAATGATTTATAATAATTTAATAATATATATTTAATGATTTATAATAATTTAATAATATATATTTAATGATTTTATAATAATTAATAATATATATTTAATGATTTATAATAATTTAATAATATATATTTAATGATTTATAATAATTAATAATATATATTTAATGATTTATAATAATTTAATAATATATATTTAATGATTTATAATAATTTAATAATATATATTTAATGATTTATAATAATTTAATAATATATATTTAATGATTTATAATAATTTAATAATATATATTAATGATTTATAATAATTTAATAATATATATTTAATGATTTATAATAATTTAATAATATATATTTAATGATTTATAATAATTTAATAATATATATTTAATGATTTATAATAATTTAATAATATATATTTAATATTTATAATAATTTAATAATATATGTTTAATGATTTATAATAATTTAATAATATATATTTTTATAATAATAATATATAATTATGTTTAGCATAAGCCGAGTCTCTTTAATGCGTTTTATGCAGAGCATATTTTTTATTTACCTCAGCATTGACTTCGATAAAAAGGGGACTGGAATCGGATAACAGGGATTCAAATAATCGAAAATCGGATAATCTGAAATTAGATAGTCGAATAAGCAATCATCAGTAGTCAAGGGTGGTCGAATAACTGAGGGGGACAGATAATCTGTAATTGAATATTCGAAGGTTCATAATCAAGAGAGCATAATTGAAAGTCGGATAGCCAATGGTCAAATAATCAAGATAGCATAATTGAGAGTCCGATAGCCAATGGTCAAATAATCAAGATAGCATAATTGTGAGTCGGCTAGCCAATGGTCAAATAATCAAGAGAGCATAATTGAGAGTCGGATAGCCAATAGGCAAATAATCAAGATAGCATAATTGAGAGTCGGATAGCCAATGGTCAAATAATCAAGAGAGCATAATTGAGAGTCGGATAGCCAATAGTCAAATAATTAAGTGTCAAAGATTGTATAATTAAACGATGAATGATCCTATGTCTTCTTTAATAATAAGCTTCGTTTAAAGTTCTTTCAAAATAAAATTTAAAAAAAAAATGAAAAAGTACGTATGACAGTACATCAATAAAATGCAGAATAATAATATTATTATTCAATTTTTAATGATTGTTGATTTTCTTTTTCAAATACAGCTATTGACCGTAATGAATGTCAACTTAATGATGATTGTGCCTCTGCCAGTGAATGTCGCCGTTCTGATGAAGGAATTTTAAAATGCATTGGTAATTATTAACTTTATTGCTTACCAGGGCTTATTTTCCACACTGGACACTCATATCCTTCCACTGGACATGTTTTCAAGAGCATTTAATGTGAATAAAGCATTTACACAAGTTCTTTCAATTGCAGATGTCTGTGAGTATGCGCAATGTGGACCAAATGCAGTATGTGTCGCATCAGGACACGTATCTCAATGCCAGTGTCCACGTGGGCACTACATTGGTGACCCCTATGATCTGATCAGAGGTTGTACACAAGGTAAGTGTTGCATGACATTGCATACAAATATTTTATGCAATAAATGTAAGCTTTATCAAATAAACATCAATATATATATATTGATAAATGCTTGATGTTTTTTCAGTTGAGTGTTTGATTGATGAAGATTGTCCACTTGATAAAAGCTGCGCGCCAGAAAATTATTGTCTAAGTACGTATTTCTCATTCTTGATAAAACTCTCTTAGCTCGAAATGAAAAACTTTTTCTCAATCGCGAAACATGGTTGGATTTTTATATAAATACTACATTCTAATTCAAGTACAGTAATCTTTCTCAATGATGTTCCTCTCATTAACGACTGTTTCGTTTAACGGCGCTTTTTTACAGTCCTGGCAAATGGTTCATGGAATTGCACATGTTCCAATTAATGTCGTCTTCTGTTTAACGACATTAATCACTGTCCCTTGAGACATTAATTGGAGAAATTATTACACTAAATTCTAATGCACATGATGGACCATTTGATTTTGATGGATGTAGTGCGTGATTTAATGCGAATATGAATAGCACATAACTGAATATGGATATGAGTAATACGCGATTGAATATGGGTATGAATAGTACACAATCGAATGTAGATATGAATAGTACATAATTGAATGTGGATATGAGCAGCATAAAATGAATTTGGATATGAGAAACACACAATTGAATGCGGATATGAAAAGTGCGCAATCTAAGGCGAATCGGAATAATATAAATTTGAATGTGGACATGAGTAACACACAGTGGATTTTGATATGAGAAACACACACAGTGGATTTTGATATGAGAAACATACAGTGGATTTGGGTATGAGTAACGCACACAGTGGATTTTGATATGAGCAACACGCAGCGAATTTGATATGAATAGCGACACTCTGAACTTATTCACATCATTCAAATCGAAATTTAATTACATTACATTTCAATTAAATTACGTTATTCAAAATCGAAATTTAATTACATTACATTATCAGTAAATTGCGGTACCAAAACTTTCACACACACACTTTCACCTTTTGAATTAAAACTACATACGTCAATCCCAGCTTCATGATATTAAATTTTATTGATAAGGTCAAAGAGCAAAAGTAACATTACACATCATTATCCACACTGTGACATAATTATTATATAATACATTTTCAGTAAAATCATTACACAATGGCTTTTGCCCTATATCAAAATTTCCTATACCGAAATGATAATTTTTTCTTTCAATGGTTAATTAAACAATCGCTCATCATAAATGTATAAAATAATGAGAAATCAAAAGTAGAAAGGCGAAGTACTGTTGGCTTCTGAGGAGAAGATCCCTAACGGAACTGTCAATCAAAGCAGGTCGATTATTTTTACGGGGGAGTTGGAAAGGCCCCGCGAGGAGTAACATGAAAAAAAACACAGATTCTATACTTTACAAAGGTTCCGGATCGCTACCCTTGCCCTATTTTGGTTAGTCAACTATTCCAAATTAAACTAGTCTAACAACTTCTAGGGATCTTCTCCATAGCAGCCGACAGTAAAGAAATTAAGAAATATGATGTGTTGATCATATATAGAAAAGCTTTGTATCAAGCAATTGCTTTCCACTCTTTCAACTAACCTAATTATCGGATTTAATTCACTTAATTCAAATATACTAACGTATTCATGTAAAATTATACATTAGATGTATTATCAAAAATTTCACGTAAGTTTGAATATTTACATTACCTTACTTCATAACTGAAGGTGGCTGTGTATAAAATACAATTGAATTCTTATGTAATCAACTTTTTTTACAGTGAAACAAGGTATATCGTAAATATTAAATACATATATATGTAATCTTTTATACTTCTTGCAGATCCTTGCATAAGTGGTTGTGGAAAGAACGCCATCTGCATTGCTGAAAATCATCACAGAACATGTCAGTGTCCAGCGGGTATGACTGGTGATGCATATGGTCGAGGCTGCAAAGCCATCCGATTCTGTGATAGTCATCCATGTCATCCCTCAGCTAAATGCATAGACACCAAAGGTAGTTACACATGCCAATGCTCCCTAGACTATATCGGAGATGCATACCATGAAGGGTGCAGACATCCAAATTCATGTCCCAGAGGAGACCCCGATTGCCGGCCTGATGCTGCTTGTTTACCAGATGTGAGCGGTGAGAATATGTGCAAAAACCCATGTGAACACTTTGACTGTGGCCCCAACGCTTTCTGCGAAGTAATCAACCATCGAGCTCAATGTCAGTGTCCTTCAGGGTTCAGAGCAAACCCTGATCCAGAGGTTGCTTGTTTGCGTGTCTCCGTCTTCTGTAAGGATGCTAAGAAGGAATGCCGCGACAACCAAGCTTGTATTGATGGTCAATGCCGCTTGTTCTGCACACGAGATAACGAATGTGCCCTTGGCGAAAGATGTATCAATCAAAGGTGTGTGTTGCCTTGCTTTGCCCATTCTGGTTGCCCAGCTAAAGAAGCCTGCGTCCTCAACGGTTACTGCCAAGTTGGTTGCCGTGACAATAATGACTGTCCATACACTGAAGCTTGTATTCAAAATCGTTGCCAAAACCCATGTGATACCAGAGGCGTGTGTGGACCAAACGCCATCTGCACAGTTCGAGACCACAAAGCCAGCTGCGAATGTCCACCATCTTTCGAAGGCTCACCAACTCCCATTCTGGGATGCAAGAGAATATACCAAGTCTGTTCACCAAGTACCCACTGTCCTCCAGGATTGAACTGTATCGGTGAAAGGTGTCGAGCACCATGTAGTAAATGTGTAGATGGAGAACTTTGCGTCAATGGCATATGCATGGGTAAGTATTTTGTGCCATATTTTTATAGAATAATGGGAGCTTATGAAATCACTGATAACTAATAAGTATCAGCTTTGATGCCGGAGTATTAACTTAATTTATTAATTTGCCATTAGGGTTGCATAATTGCAAGAATTTGCCACTGTCATAACTGGAGAGGTCCTGGAGGGGGCTTGGTTCCTCCTGAAAAACCTTTAGCCCTCTATTTAAAATCAAAAATTGGAATGGAGTTGTATGTATTGAGCATTGAGTTAGGAATTATGGCCCCTTCTAGAACTCTAGAACCCTCTTTTAAAAAATGGAGCTGCTAACGCAAATGGAATTTATATATTATCTTTTTCCCCAACTGTCTGTCGAAGACATTTGTACTGTTCAGACTGAATTAGGGTGAGCTATGAATTGCAAAATAAAAATGGCTATCCTTTTGAGAAAATTGGAATAACGATTTCTTAACGTGAATGAGAATGGTATTTCCCATTTTTCTTTTGAGAATGATTGAAAAGAATGAAAAAAAGTCTCAAGGGTACTCACTTTTAAAAGAATGGACGATTACATTCACCAAGATGAATGATTTTTTCCGCGTCCGAGTCTAAACTTTTGTTGTCCAAACTCTTTGCAGAATCCGAAATTTTTATTGGAAAAGAAAAATGGGGGGGCGGGTACTTAGAATGATAGAGGTCTAACTCAGTGAGACTTCATTTATCTGTTATTAATAAACAACCATTCCTTTACATCAGTGTTTCTCAAAGTGTGGTCCGTGGATCACCGGTGGTCCGTGGCGGCTTATCAAGTAGTCCGCAGAATCATCAGCAAATCTCAGGGGGAAAAAATGAACTAGAAATTGCTGAAATTAAAATCTCGATTTGAACTCCCCGAGATTTAAAAAAAAAAGTCAAGGGATGTTGGCATAACAAATTCCGAATTGTATTTGAAAGGGTGGCCATTTAAATTGATCACAAAGCAAACAGAAGAAATGACATATTTACGTGAACGAGTGCCATCTGGAAAAGATGACGGTATGACAGCTGAAACTAAAAGACGTAAAAGTATCTTAGACCGCCCCCCACCACCATACAGAAAGTGAGAATTAGTGCATCAGTTTGAGGTGTTTTGTGCTATAACCATGGGAATTGGAATTGTCAGTTTCACAGAGATCCCCCACTACTTTGAACGGCACGACTGGACGGAAAAGGAGAGTGTATGTTCTCCCACCCCACACAGGCATTGGATAATGACTAACGGAGAAATGCAGATCCCAAACAGATGACCTTTTCCGAACATTACACACAATTTGAGTTTTGAGGGGAGAGGGGGCTGCGCGATAGAAAATTGTTTTTTTGGCGATTGCTCGCCAAATATAATAGCACTGGTAGGTTTTGTTCAAACTCTATAAACAAAGAACCCGAATTGCTACCCTTACCCTAGTTTGAATATTCAACTGGTCCAAGTGAAGCTAATCTAACAATTTCTGGAGACCTTGTCATCAGCGTTAGACAGTATCTATCTTATAGCTGCGTGGTACCGCCTGCATCACACAATAACCACGTCGTCCTGACAATACGTATTCTCAATCGTCAAAAACGGATCGGTGGCTGAAAACTGATTCTTTGAAACGTAAAAATAGTGATTAAAATGGAAATCAAAATAACAAAACTCGGAATAACATCTCAATTGTAAATAGTGAGCAAGACTTCACTGCGTATATGGACTGCAAGCCTACATATGCAGGGCCAAGTAAATCTACTTGTGAAAATGAGGTAATTGCATCGAAAATGAGAAATGTTAATAAGAAGTATAACGATGAATATCTGAAAAATGGCTTTTATTGGACCTGAGATCCACTTGCGCCAACACCTCAGTGCGTTTTCTGTTATGAGATTTTATGAAATAGTGCCATGAGGCCATCGAAGCTCGTGCGTCATTTGCAAACAAAGCATGCGAACTTCTCTAGCAAACCTCTCGAGTTTTTCCAGAAGAAGCTGAAGGTAATGATTTCCAGTACAAAAGCATTAAAATACATTATTAAAGGCGAAGAGAGTGGCAAAAACTACCGAGGCTTCGTTCAAAGTGCCACTCTTTATAGCCAAAACGGGCAAAAGTCACACCATTGCTGAAAAGCTTGTAAAACCAGCAGCAAAATTAATGGCGAATATTATGCTCGGAGAGAAAGCAGAACAGGTTATTCATAAAATCCCCTTATCAAATGACAGTATTGCACGTCGCATAACATCAATGGCATACAACGTGGAAGAGCAACTACTATCACGTTTAAGTATCAGCACATATTTTACTTTGCGATTGGACGAAACAACTGATGTGCAGAATTTAAATCAACTATTGGCACATGTGTCATATATATACGAGGGAAAGGTGTCAGACGACTTTTTATTTTGTTTATCATTGAAAACACGTGCAGCAGGGGAAGATATTTGTAATTTAGTTAACGATTATTTTGTGAGTTATAGTAGTGACTGGAAAAGATGCGTTGGGGTCAGTACTGATGGAGCACCAGCTATGTGTGCAGTAAGAAAAGGTGTTGCTGCACGCATTAAAGAGGTGGCACTCGAATGCCAATGAACACACTGCTTTATTCACAGAGAGCAGTTGGCAGTCAAAAATATGCCTCCTACATTTAATAGAATAAAGAGGTAGTGTACTTTTATTAACAGGTCACGTAAAGTCGATGCAGGTTTATAGTAAGTCCTGATGTCAGATTTCCTAAGAATACGCGCAATCTCCTCAGAAGTCCTCTCCACATATGGCAAAACAACCGTCCCTCTAGTCTGTCTCTCCTCAACAAGTTCTCTATGTCCATTATTAGATCTTCGAGCGATAAACTTGCTCGGGTAGCCATTATCTACAAGCTCCTTTCTGTACCTCAGCATCTTTCAACTCAACATTGTTGTTGTGTTTGAGGGCCCGACGTGTCAGAGACCCCACAATAGAAGCTTTGTGGTAAGTTGGATGATACGAGCGGAAATCCAAGTACCGGTCCGCATGAATTGGCTTTCGGTATACAGAGGTTGACAAGCTTCCATTGTCTCCTCTGGTGACTTTGATGATGGAAGCTTGTCGACCAAGTCCGGGGCTTACAATCTATGCCCAGAGCCAACGAGAGGGGATGCCAGCAGGGTCTGCAGCCTGGGGGGGCCCGGAAGAAATCTAGGGGCCCCAGGCTGGAAAGAACCAATGCTGTGGGGACCCCGGCCCTGAAAAAAATATCTATGCCACTGCTCAGGGAAGTGGGGTCATTGGGGCCGGTGAAAGTGAGCCTGGGGGCCCTCTTCGACTCTCGGCGCCTCTGCATATGCTACATAAAATATATCAGATTGGGTGAAATAAATATTATTATGTAAAAGTTTGATCACAGTGTGTAATGTATATATTTAACTGGTTAATTTTGTCCCCTTTTTAGTTATTTGTTCAACGGATAACAACTGCCCCGTCGGTGAAGTTTGCATTAACCAGTATTGTCAAGGTAAGTTAATATTTGGCAGTCTTGGTTAATAAACGAAACAAAAATCTTACTTTTTTTTAACAAAACTATAGCTTGAAAAGAAAATTTGTTTAATTACAGTCGAACCGCTTATAACCAGCAAAAATAAAAAATTTAATGGTCGAATTCCAAATGTACAGAACAAAAACCCTTTATTGTAAGAAAAAACACGTTATAGCAAGCAATGGTTCAGTAAATTTTCTTCTTAATCTGAGCAGATCGAATCTAAAAATAAAAATTTCTCCTTCTTTTTGCAAAGAAAATTATTTTTTTTTTAAAGTTATGATGTCCAATATTCCTACTTCTGAAGATATTGGCACTGAGATAAAACCAACAAACAATCTTGAATCGAACAATATCAATAAAGACTATCCCATCACTAAATTTGTGTACAATTTATAATAATTTTGTAATAATAATTTTCAGTAAAATTTTCTAATAATAATTTTTAATAAATTTTTTCAATAATTGTTTTTCTCCGGGTCCTGATTACAAGAAAAAAAAATCTCGCTCTTCAGCTCAAAAAAAAAACCCTCCACCTTTGTACCACTCTTCAGCCTTCACTTGTAACATTTTCGAGTACAGACTGTACTTATAAATTCAGTTAATGTGATATCCCAGAGTGCACAAATCTTTTTATAGCAATGCCGATTTTTACGTGCAAATCAAGTCTTCGTTGTTCTTGCAGAATGCGAGTAATCCCTTGCAGTTTTTACCAGAAAGAGCGCCTGCTACTAGCATCCCTACGTCGCTCTTTCCATATCCCAAACAAATCGCTTTTATAGTCTCTCGATGTGTGAAATAATAAGGAATAAAGTTTTATTATTATTATTACTATCTTTTACAATAGTATTATAATGTGCAGGGCTTAAATTGGGCGGGAGCCCGGCTCCGGTACTTCTTCATTTTTGGCGATTATTTAAATATTAGCCAGAGCCCCTAAATAGACACTGTCATGAAAAAAGAATGAATTTTTGATTAAAGTCATAAACTTTGTTGTCCAGAAAAATGGACATAAACAATTGATATGATTTATCGATTCTTTTGCAGCCATTCGATTTTTTAATCGATGTATCATAATATTAAGGCTCCTTCACTTTTTTTTTGTTAGAAATTAAGCCCTGATATCATGGCGAAAATGTGTAAATTTCGATATTTAAATATGTGATGTATGTTACTTGTATACAATGTATACAAGAAATGCATATTACACATAAAGTATGAGATGTATTTTCGCTTTCCTATCAGATTTTTTAATGTCTTGATGGTAACCCTATTTTAACGAGAATTCGGATGTAACGAGCAAAAATGTTGGTCCCTTCATGCCTCGTTATGAACGAGTTTGAATATGTTTTGTTATTTAATCGTTGTCACAGTAACAAATAAAATTCCTATTTTAGTTGGCTGCAGAGCTGATGGTGATTGCCGTCTGAATGAAGTTTGTGGATCGAATCGCTGTACGTGTCGACCTGGCTTTAATCCAACGCCCATAGGATGCGAAGGTAAAGATTTTAAGCATCTGATAAATTTTATACTAGTACACATAACAAGACTGTAGACAGCGTTTAATTTCGGGAGTTTCAAAAAAATTTCAGCATGCATCGATACAATCGAAGCATGCAATGCCGTATCCAAATTCCATTGAAAATTTAATTTCGGGGGGGGGCCTGTCCCTAAGATATCGCCTCTGGATGCGGGCATGGCACATAACGATGTTAAGGTATTATTACCCTCCACAGGGATAACACAATTGCCAAATATGGTCAACACAAGAAAGCCTCCGGGGCGAGAATTTTGTGAGTTTTTTATTCGTCTAGCGGTCCAAGACACTCCGGGCTAAACGGAGGGACCCTGGTTCGAATCCAGGATGGGGAAAGCGTCTCTTTTTCTCCAAAATTACACAAGCTCTAGTTTGAGCTAATTAATACGTGGGTGGCAAAAATTATTGTATAATGGCATAGAACTAAAAGCTTCAATTGATATCTGTCATTAAAGCTTCAATTTAACACATCTGGTAAACTTTAACGCACAGAATTAAATCTTGAATCAACACATGAAAGTAAATGTTAAAATGACGTATAGGGTATGTTTAAGGTCCAATTTGTCGTTTATTTAAAACCATACATACAACCTCATCTTATTTGGTACAGAATTTATCTTTGCAGTCCTTGTATGTCATAAATATTTAACCAACTAAATAAACATGTGGGATTAAAGCTTAAGCTGACATATGGGACAAAGCTTGCATTAACATATATAGTTAAAGCTTAGGCCAATACTCTTGATAAATTTTAAACTAACACCTGTGGTTAAGGGGTCATACGATTCTTTAGTTTTCCCAAAATGGAGAAATTTATAATGGTTTTTTAACTTTAGTTTTCTCAGTAAATATAAATCTAATTAAAAAATTTTTTGATCAACAATAACAAACCATCTATTATATATATATATATATATAACATGGCCAAAAATAATTTTAAATGTCAAATATTTTTCTTAATTTTACAAAATATTAAATATGATTTACGAATTGAATATTGCGTGGCAACAGACTACGCGTAGAATTTTAACTTAAATTTTGCTGCTACAGTGTTGCTCATGGGCTCAAATTGTTCACAGATATTGTATACTCGTACTCTACCTCAAAAAAGAAAGTAACTTTAAAAATTAATTGTGATTATTATTTTTTTTTCTTAAATATAATTTTTTATGCATATTTTTAAGACCCTATTTTGTCCATAATTAATAACTTATAAATAAAAATGGCAAAAAGCAGATACAGACCGTAAAGTGCCATATAATAAAGTTTTCTGGAAAATTTTATTCAATTATAATAACCAGTTGGCAAGTTATCATGCGCGTAAGTTAAAAAAAAAACACAGTCTGAGAAAATCCACTTTATAGTTTTACGAGCACTTGAAATTGATTGGAATGTAGTATTATTGTTTTCATCACTGTCAGTCTCGTAGTGGACAGTTTTTGCTCCGGTTTGTTTCAAAATACTTCTAATGGTTTAAATTTTTTTTGAAGTGATAAAAAAAACAATTTTTTGAAAATTTGAAAGATCCTATGACCCCTTAAAGATAAACTATTAACACATTGATCAAAGCTTATGAAACATATTGCTTGAAAACTACAACAGTAATGAGATACCATATTATCCATTTCATGAAATTGCGATTTTTTTTTTAGTAGAAGTGCAAGAAAACAAACGCCTAATAATATCGTAACTAGGAAATATAATTACACCGAGTTTTAACTTTAAGTGCCATTACTTTGATCTATACATACATAAAGATATGGTATTGAGGGAATGTAATGGCACCTTAGCATCTAATAAAAGTCTTTGGAAGTGCATGAGAATTGATATGAAATGGCATAGAATTGATATGAAATGGCGTAGAATTGACATAGATAGTGAGTTGAGTTAAATGACATTTGAAATATAATAATTAGTTGGATTTAATGACTCAAGGGCAACAAGGATTGAGCAACACCAAACAAGATAATATAATATAATGGATATAAAAATCTGGCTCCAATTTCAATGAGTCTCTTTAATTCCTACGTCTGCTTTTAATCGCCCTGAAAGTCTGCCTTTAATCCAGTGGCGGCCCGTGGCGAGATTTAAGTGAAGCGACTTGAAGCCAATTCGGCGCCCAAATCAAGTTCTGAAATTGAAGTCCTCCCCTGCTGCAATGGGATAGCCCGCTTGTGATATTACTTTCTGTTATTTCTAACTGTACCATCGGACTTCTTTTTGTGAAGGAACAGTACTATAATATATATGCACACGTGTAAATGTGATTTATCTTGATGAATTATAGTTTGCACTATTTGAAATTTGCTCTTAACTGGTTGACGTAGAGCCCTAGAATTCTAAGTTGACGCATCAGCCGCCATTTTGTTGTAGAATTCCGGTTTCATTTACCTTGGCGATAAAGGTTTTACGCATTGGCGCAATGATCGCTATTTTGGCATAAAAATAATCAAAAATCCGCGATTATCCGACGAATGTAAACATTGGCGCATCTTTTAAAATGTCGCCAATAAATGCAATTTGCAACCACGATCACGTGATACAATGGCAATAAAGCGGCAGATATGCGCCAACTCCGTTTTAGGAGCTTTAGGTTGGCGTGATTGCGCATAAATTTTACGTCTTGCTGAAATTTTAAATGTTATAATAATTAGTATAGTTATAATTAATTTAATTAAATAATTATTTAACTTTAATTATCACTTTTAGATAACAACGAATGCTTATCCAATCCCTGTCACCCAACCGCCGTTTGCATCAACTCCGCCGGCAGCTATTATTGCCAGTGTCGGGA
>QLNU02015270.1:2019503-2043786 GCA_006491805.2 Dysdera silvatica | reverse complement strand
CTGGCCTGATTGATTCCACATATCTGCACTAATGTTTAGCCTGATGATCTCCCAATTAAATGGCAAAGACCATTTTTTTGCAGATTATATGTAGATGTAATGGGAAAGAAGGATCTAGATACTGAGCTTTTCTTTACACTCACATTTCTGAAGTTCGGCTCCATCTAACATTCAGAATTATTAATATAATTTCCCTTGAATTTTAAAGAGTGTACCTTGCGAAATTATCATACTACTAAAAGACAATATGTTGTTGTTCCCCCATGACTTTACATGTGCCTTCAAAACCAGTTATTTCTGTTTTTTAATTTTAAGCAGTTTTGTGTAAATATCACGATATAACGATTTGAAAATCACTATCGATATAATCGATTTATTTTTCAGTGGAATGTATCATCGATGCCGACTGTGGAGGAGGCAAAATCTGCCAAAATTATCGCTGCCTTGGTATGTTTCATTCTAATGATAGCTACTATCTAAAGCAATGTGATGAACGATATGACTTGATCAAAAGATCGATTATTTAATTTAATATAATCGTTACTTATTTTTTAAGAATTATACAAATATATTTACAATTATATAGTTGGCTGCCGATCGGACCAGGGTTGTCATGACAATGAAGTATGCATCAGCCGTCAGTGCCAACAGCTATGTATGTTCAGCGACACCTGTGGTGTACGGGCCCTTTGCCAAGCAGAAATTCATCGTGCAATTTGTTCATGCCCCCCAGCTCACACGGGTAACCCCCTGATTGAATGCAGGCGAGGTAAATTGTCTTTGCGTTGCCAGTTTTACATACAGAAATTTTTAAATTTTTATCGTCTGGAGACTATACATATAAAATTATAAGTTATATTAATGCTCTTTTAAAATCACTTAAGAAGCTTGCTACTGGTACTTGTGATTTAAATTATTAAACATTAATTTATATTTAAATTAAAATTTATATTATATTAATTAAAAATAATTACTTAGCAATCATAGTTTTCACTAAGGTATTGAATGTCAATTTTCGTCTGTTCTAGTTGAAGGATTTTGCGAATCCAATGCTGATTGCCCCCATGGAAAAGTTTGCATAAACAAAAGATGTGAAAGTAAGTTAACTTTAATTGATAATGCAATGACGTAATTAAAAAGTATTTAACAAACAGTTTATGTCCGCTTTCGAATTTCGTTGTTAATTGTATTATCGATATTAACACGTTAATAATTAAAAGGATTTAAAATGCATATTCAAACTTACTGGACTGACCTTGATGTCCAGTAAGCTTAACTGTGCATGTGTTATGGTTCAAAGTTCACATTAAGTTGACTATCTCATCTTAGCTAACTTATCTACAAACGTAAAACTACAAATAAATAAAAATTATTCCTGGCATGAACAAATCTCGTCATCACATGCAAAATTTTCGAAGAGTTTTTTAAAATTCGTTATTTGTATTTTTGCAGAGGATGTTGAATGTAACAAAGATGAAGACTGTATTATGGGCCACATTTGTCAAAAGAATAAGTGTTTTGGTATGTGTTTTGATAACTTATTTAGCAGATGAGGTAAAGTTTCATTATGTGTTTTAATAGCTTATTTAGCAGACGAGGTAATGTTTCATCATGTGTTGTAGTAGATTATTTAGCAGACGATGTAGTGTTTCATTATGTGTTGTAGTATATTATTAAGCAAAGCTGCGTCTTCTCATTTGGCAATATTGTAGATTATTTAGCAGACGATATAGTATTTTGTTAACTATTACAGTATATTATTTTATAGTCGATGTACTATTTTGTTAAGTATTACAGTAGATTACATAGCAGCCAATGTAGTATTTTGTTAAGAATTATAGTAGATTATTTATCAGATGTTATAATACTTTATTAGGTATTACAGTAGATTATATAGCAGGTGACACAGTATTTTGTTAAGTATTATATTAGATTATTTAGCAAAGAATATATATAACATTTCAATAGATCGTTAACTTTACCCTTATAATATTGACTTTGACTTAGAAATCTGATATGCATAAGTATGAAATTATCAAATCACTATGCATTTCAATAGGTGTTCTACTAGATTATTTAGCCAACGATATAGTGTTTTGTTAGTGTTTTAAGGATTATTTAGCAGAGGACAGAGTGTTTCGTTAGGTGTAATTGTAAATTATTTAGCAGACGATATGCTGTATTTTTACTTTTACGTATATGTTCGAATTCATTTACATAAAATTACTTTTTGTGTTACAGTGGGTTGTCGCAGCAATGAGAACTGCCCATTAGATGAAGGATGCTACAATTCTCAATGTCAAAGGGTTTGTTCACTGCCCCGCGCATGTGGACAACATGCAAGATGTGAAGCACTAAACCACAGAGCTCAATGTGTATGCTTGGCTGGTTTTACAGGAAATCCACAAATTGAATGCCGAACGAGTAAGCACCTTATACATATTGCATATTATAGTAGTGATAACAGAAGCTTTATTTATAATGAAAGATGAAACATTGTGGGGTTTCACTGGCGAAATGTAGATGTGCCAGCCAGTGATGCAGCAATTTAAAAATAATGGTGGAGGGTTCAAGCTGCTTTAAGAAGGATTAAATGATTCGCCATTAAGTAAAACAATGTATTTTGTTGTATAGTGAGTCATCTGGAGCCTTCCCTTTTCTGCACCACTGGTGCCATCTTCACTTTTGCATTGCTTCTGCATTGGTTCCATGATCTTCCATCACAAAGACATGGCTTATGATGCTATGGATCGCTTATGTCTAAATCAATGAAGTTTTCCTCTAATATAGCTTTATATGATATATTTTTAATTACAGTTTATGTAAAGTTATAGTTTTTAATTTCAATTAAATATGGCTCTATATAATATATTTTCTAATTATAGTTGGACCAGAGTGTAGACGCAATGTGGATTGTAATCCTGGCCAAGTATGCGTCGGAGGAAAATGCACTGGTACGAAATCTCTATAAAATTTTAATTGATCTTTTGACTATCAGACATCATGGGTAGCATGTATTAATTTGGCAAATACTTTGCTAACACACTTTTAACTTCTGTTGTAGTTGTACCTGGTTGTACCTCGGACAATGACTGTAACCCTGGCCAAATTTGTGAAAATACAAAGTGCTTGCGTATGTATTTAAATTAATAAAGAATATATACATTTAATTTTCTCATAATAGAATTGCTTACAAGCCTAAAATACATGTTTTCTTCAATATTGATCAATGCAGTGTTGAATATCTATCATTAAATGTTTGTGATGTATTTTGATTTATAAAAATTTACACAATTCCTGAAACAATTAATATAAAAACGTTATAAAAGTAGTATTTTTCATATTAAACATAGATGCTCTGATTTATAGCACTACATTTAATCTACATTGTAAAGTAGTAGATTATTTAGCAGATAGTGTATCACAATATGTTCCTTAACCAATGGCGATGAGTAAAGAAAATCCATAAGAATTCACGCATCTAAAAGCTTTGACTTCTTGTTGCAGATGGTTGCAGAAGCCATAGTGATTGCGGATTTACTCAGGAGTGCTACGAGAGTCAGTGTGGTAATCCTTGCAGACCAGGCAAATGTGGAATCAATGCAGAATGTCGAGCTATCAATCATGCGTCCTTGTGTCGCTGTCCACCAGATCATGAAGGCGATCCTAAGGTTCTTTGCAAAGCCAGTAAGTTGATATTCTTTCTACCATGTCAGGACTTGTCAATGGACTAATGTATGTTATATATATATATATAAATTAATGTTTATACACACATTGAATATTTGATCTAGTAGTATTATATGTAACAATGTATTATGTAATTATATTAATATATGAATATGTGCTTCGGAATTAATGCATATATTTCTTTTTCAGTACAATTGGAATGCCATGTCGACAAAGACTGCGAATTGGGCAAGATTTGTATAAGTAATCGGTGTCTTGGTAAGTATGTTGTTCGAATAAATAATTATCGTTTTGAGATGAAAATTATTTTAACCCTTCACACTCCAGTGGCCCCAATGGGAAGGGGGACATTCAATATGTGGCCTTTAATTCCATTGACTAAATGGCCTGGGGTGTAAAGGGTTAACTATGGTTATTACTCTTTTAACATAAAGATAATTTTAATGACACTTATTACTTTAACTATGTTTATTAAATGCTCTTTTAACATAAAAATTACTTTATCTTTGCTCATAGCTTTTAACAAGAAAATTACTTTATCTATACTTATTACTCCTAACGTAAAAATTATTGTAATTATACTCTTAACCGGAAAATTATTTTTAAAGTCAATAGAATTTTTGTTGAAAAATCATTGAAAATAAATGTGACTTTGAATTTTTAGAGCAAATTTACAAAATAATGAAATCGCAAATTTGTATGATTGTACTTCATTTATGAATAATTTCACTTTCTTGTCTATAATCAATTTTTTTACATGTTTTTTACGCTGTGATTTCCGATTATCATTAATTTATAAATTTTGATCAATTTCTGAATGTTATATGGGTTAAAAATCCCGTTTTAAAAAAGTATTACTATATTTAGAAAACTTTCTATTTAAGTATTTGAATTTACTTAGAAAGCCAGTATTATTTCAGAGAAATATTGCATTTAGAAAAAATAGTCTATTTATTTAGAAAAATGGTCTATTAATTTAGAAAAATAGAGTATATTTTTTAAAAAATGGTCAATTTCTTTTAAAAACAGTATATTTTTTAAAAAATGGTCAATTTCTTTTAAAAACAGTATATTTAGAAAATAGTACATATATATATATATATATATATGTTCAGAAATGTCCTCAGTTATTAAATAAGTTTTCATTATAATAATCATAATTACGAACTTATTATTAATTACAGAGGGCTGTCGTTACAATGAGCACTGTCCTGATGACAAGGCCTGTATTCAAGGCCGTTGCGATACGCCATGTAGATCAGGCGCCTGTGGATTCAAAGCCCTTTGTAGAGCATCTAACCACCAAGCAGAATGTACTTGTCCGGTACAACACAAAGGAAATGCCAAAGTACAATGCCAACCAGAGCAGAGAGGACAATGTGTACACAATTCAGAATGCGGGCCAAATGAAGTTTGCGAAAACGATTTTTGCATTGGTACATTTTCCTTGTATTTTGAATATTTTATTTGGCAACGCCATAATTCTAAATTATATACAAAGTCTAATTTTCATTATATTCGCACTAATTTATGAATATGTAGTATTAATTTGTATTAATATAAAATGTTAGTGACCGTAAATGAAATTTAAGTATAAATTATTATTAACATAATATAAAATATCAGTTTAAAAATTAGTTTCTTAAAAAAATCGTGTTTTCTGTATCAAATTCTTTTTCATAACATTTAACTTTTTTTTTTCACAGTTGTGACTGGTTGTAGATCCGACTCCTTCTGCAATGTTGGCGAGATATGTGAGAACAGAAACTGTATTAGTAAGTCCCAATTTATGATTTCAGAATTGACAGCATGTAAATATTTTCCGAGGTGTATTTACATGCCAAAGTAAATAGAATCATCAATGATATTCAAAGTCATTTCATTCAATATATAAATTAAATTATAAAATTTTGAAAGTCAGAAGACACCATTCATTAGTACATATGACATAACTATTGATATTTTATAGTCATGCCATTATTCTACCATCACAATTACCATATAATAATACTAGCTTTTACCATCATAATTATCATGTAATCATATCAGATTTATACTATCATAATTATCATATGATCACGGTACCAGCTTTCTACCTTCGTAATTATCATATAATTATGCCAGATTTCTGCCATTATTATCATAATATAGTCATACCAGTTCTATCATCATAATTATCATACGATCATAATACCAGCTTTCTACTATCATAATATAATTAAAATGCCAGCTCTCTCTACCATCATAATTATTACATAATCATAATACCATCTTCCTACCTTCATAATTAACATATAATCGTAATGACAGTATTTTTACTAGTATTTAATGTATAATCAATCATTATAACATTATAATGATCAGTTTTATGGCCCTATGGCATCATACAGGTTTATCTATAATGCCGTTAACTTGGATTATTTTTAATGGTACTGTAGAACACCTGCTGGTTTTTTATTTTGTTTTTTCTATCCACCACAGTCCAAACTTTGGTTCTCTATGCGACAAAGGTTCGAATTCCTTGGGAACCTGTAGGTTCCGGCCCAACATGACCTTTGCTCTCCTTACACCATAAAAATACAAACAAATGTCAACTTGCTAGCATCATAATTGGCGGGACTTCATTATGATAATTGCCAGTTTTCTATCATTACAGTCAATGGCACTTTATCATCATAGTTGTCCGTATTTTATCATTATAACTTATCAATCTTTATCGTTATAAATGTGAGCATTTTATTAGTATATATACATTTATCATTTCAATTTCACACTTCATTTTCATAGTTATCAACATTTTATCATTGAAATTGTCACTTTCCTTTCATAATTAACATTTTATCACAACGGTTTAATTTTTACCATGATAGTTATCACCACTTGCAGTATTGAAAATTTTCATCGTTTTATATTTTAATCATTATATAATTTTTCTTTTATCTTCCTTATGTATTTTGAAAGTATTTTTTCTTTCTAAACTCTTTGCTTGAATATATTTTAGTCGGATGCAGAAGAGATTCGGATTGCACCTTTGACAAAGCTTGTGTTAGCAGTCGATGCGTGAATCCCTGCACTGTGCAAGATCCTTGTGGACGCAATACTGACTGTCGACCGATTGTGCATCGACCTCACTGCACGTGTAAATCCGGATTTGAAGGCAACCCGTTTGACTACTGTAAAGAAGGTAAGTGTCTGGATAATTGTAATCCTTTTTAAATATTATGAGAGTGTGAAAATCTTTTATCCGGAAGGGGACATCTAATTTATTTTCTCCAGGTTCATCATGCTACGATAGTGGCATATTAAAGGGGGCACAGTGAATCAAGCCCCTCCTATCATGTGTCAAGGCATATTTTTTCTTTAACATCAACTCATATAGTATTTTGAAAGATAGTTAAGGCACCCATAATTGTTGTATTACTATGTCCTTATAAGATATTATTACTCTTCACAGGGATAACACAATTGCCACATAATGGTCAACACAGAAAAGTCTCCAAGGCAAGGTTTTTTTTCGTTTGGGAATAATTAGATGTGAAAATTCCGACACCTACATTTATTAGCTCATACTGGAGCTTTTTGTTTCAGAAGAAAAAGAGGCGCCGTCCACATTCTGGATTCGAACCAGGGTCCTTCTGTTGAGCCCGAAATGTCTTGACCACTAGACCAACGAGGACAGGAACGACGACTTCCTCTTTCTCCGTATATAAGGATGTAAGATATTATTACCCTTCACAGGGATAACACAATTGCCATGTAGTGGCCAACAGAGAGAAGCCTCCGGGGCGAGTTTTTTTTGTGTTTTGATGTTCTTAATGCCACACTGACGGGGTAGAATACGCACAGTCTTGGATGATACAGTTCTAGATAGAACTTATATGGGAAACTTTACCAGATTACAGTATTTCTTATGATTAAAATGACTAAATTCTTTTTAAACTGCTTATGTCTAAAGAATTGGCAACAAGAAAAATAACTAAATTAAATGCTATATATCAATTCATTTATATTAATGAAATCAATTACGATTAATGAAAAGAATGATTTAATCAACTAGTTCTTACTGAAACAAAAAACAAAAATAAAATAAAATTTTAAGGAAGTAATTTTTAAAAAGAATTCAATAATTTTTTTTTATCTTTTAGTCCCAAGACCGTCATACGAATGTTTGGGTGATACAGATTGTTCACTTGGAAAAATATGCGAATCTAAACGGTGCCTGGGTATGTATCATTTTCATGAAATTGTTCATATTTTATTTTTCAGTGACTATGCAGTTTTTAGTGACTAATTTATTTTTAGTGACTATGCGGAGTTACAATGTAAGCATATAGTTTATCAACCTTTTTACATAGTTAGCCAATCTTTTCATGTATTTTGCCAGTCCATTCAGAAAGTTAATCAATCCATTCATATAATTGATTAAATCTCTAATACATTTAATCAATGCTTTTATACATTTAATCAATGCTTTTATACATTTAATAAAATTGTTAAAACATTTTAATCAATCCTTTTATATGCTTAGCTAACCTATGTATGCAGTTAATCAGCATTTTTATATGCCTAATCAACACTTTCACATAGTAAATCAACTCTTCCATTTTATAATACAATGAGGTTTTGTATATATGTATATTGGTTCGTTTTAAGTTGCAATTTACGGCATGTCAGTTCATTGAACATCAATTTGTTAAATATTAAATTGAGTATCAATTTGTTGAATATTAAATTGAGTATCAATTTGTTGAATATTAAATTGAGTATCAATTTGTTGAATATTAAATTGAGCATCAATTTGTTGAATATTAAATTGAGCATCAATTTGTTGAATATTAAATTGAGCATCAATTTGTTGAATATTAAATTGATCATCAATTTGTTGAATATTAAATTGAGTATCAATTTGTCATGTGTTAGTTCGTTGAGCATCCAGTCCTTTCATATTAGTTTGTTGAGCATCGATTTCGTTCATATTAACTCATTAAACATCAATTTTCCACATGCTATTTCGTTATGTGTCAATTTTTCATGTGTTAGTTCATTTAGCATAAGCTTTTCACATGTTAATTCGCCGAGTGTCAATTTGTCACGTATTAATTCGTTGAGCAATAATTTGTCGAGAAACTCAATTCACTAAACTCGTTATAGATGAAATTCATTGCTTATTATTTACAGTTGCCATAGTATTTTTTCATATGCAACGATACTTCCCAGATCGGCCACCTCTTTACAGCAGCCAAATTTTCTAGATTTTTTGGAATTCCAAAATTACTAGCACATGGACATGTAAAATGTCTTAATATTTTTTTCAACAATATATGTGTGATTGTTTTAAAATGGGAAATTAAAATACAGTCAAAGTCGGTTGTAATGACCTCGTTTCTAGCAACGACCCAGATATTATGTTAAAGTTCTCTCTAAAGTAATCTCATGGATTATTTGTATAGAGTTATCAGTTATGATGCCAAAATGTCAGTCATCTTGTGATTGTTATTATGACCAAATTGGCCTGTAATTTCAAAAACACTTTTCTGCATTCATATATATTCACATATGAATTAATAATAAGTTAATACATTAATGCGTTAATTTAATGGCAATGCATTCTGAATTCACATAAATTAAAGATCATTTCGATTTGGGTACAACATGGTCGCAAGTGTGGTCTGCAATTTTTCTATTTATTCCCAAAGTAGGCACTAAAATAATGTGACTTCAATGATAATTATTTAAATTTCCACATACATGACTGATTGGTTGATTTTAACACCTTTTCTTCCCTTGCAGATGGCTGTCGTAGGAACGAAAACTGCCCATTCAACAGAGCATGCATCAACAGACAATGCGAGGATCCTTGCCTATACCCAGAAGTATGTGGTATTGGCGCCGAATGCTTAGTTGACAATCACCATCCTATTTGTACCTGCCCCTCTTCACTTAGTGGGGACCCAAATATACACTGTGTACCTGGTACGTATATAATTTGCTTTTATGTTTCTTCAATATCTTAAAATAGGCCCATTGATTGTATGCAAGTGCTAAGGATTAATTAACAGCTAAATATTCATTGAGAAATGAAAAAAGTTATATAAGAAGTGGTGGTCCGTTTCTTATGGAGGCGCATTTATACAGTAAAACGTCCCTTAACAACCATTTTTTTCTGGAAACGGATTTTCTCCCTCCCCCATAGACCCAATGCTAAATTTACCTCCATTCAGAGACCAGCTCTCTAAGCGACCGCCTTTTCACTGAAACGACGGTGGTCACCTCAAAGAGATTTTACGGTAATTCGTTTAGCTGTTAACCCGGGTTTGATTCCAATTGTGCCCAGAACAGGGTTTGGTTCTCTATGTAACAGAGTTTTAGTTTCCTTGGAAAACTCGGTTCCAGTGGAGCATGACCTTAACTGTCCGTGTTCTGTAAAACATAAACAAGCAATAGGTGGAGATCTGTTGCAGCAAATTGGAAGAATCTGTTTGAATTAAGAATAACCAATCACTACCATAAACTTTTTCTGCTTTGGATTGTGATGATGCAAAAGTTCTTCATAGAAATGTCACTTCCTGTCGTTTTAGACTTTTTCTGGAGTATTTTGAATGTGTGGTTGAGTCATTAACATCTCAAAACTGATACCAAAAGTTTTGCAAGAAGATGGGGTAAATTCAGGAGATAAGATGGCAATTTAGAGAAAATTTAATTTAATGTGAGTCTGTGAGGGATACGAATGTGAAATTAGGTTATGGATAACTCTCTAATGAGGGGGCATTTCTAAAAATGGGATAGAAATATAGGACATTCTCTCGGCACTTTTCGTGATTGAGCGAATAGTGGTTCGCGAGACGTTATGGAACTTTAAGCAACTGGTAAATTCTTCGTTCCCCTTCTTTACCTTTGTCTTTACTTACCTTTACCCTCTATCTACATTTTCTTTATTTTTCTAAATTCATTTTCCTCTCCTTGTTAATTCTTTTATCCTTCGTTATATTCTTTTTTCTCATATTTATTTTCCTTTCTTTATCCTTCCTATTTCACCCAGTAACGAAAATTTTACTGGTTACAAGAATAACTGGGAAAGAAAATAGATAATCTAAAACACTCAACACTGAAATTGATTGAAAGCACCCCATCCATATAAACACATACTTCTTTTACAGTGCCACCGGATCACTGTTACACCGATGACGGTTGCGGAGCTGGCCATATCTGTGAAAACAATCGCTGTATCGATGCCTGCCGGACATACCATACATGTCCTTATGACAAAGACTGTATCAACAAGCGATGCCAAGACCCATGCAGTTTCTTTGGAGCTTGTGGCACTGGTGCCAATTGCCACACCAATGACCACAAAGCGGTGTGTACCTGTCCACCAGGATACACTGGTGACCCTCAAAGAAGCTGTATATTTAGTAAGTCCTGGCTATACTTTATGTTCAATAAACTAAACACTTGATGATTTTTGGTTATGATTCATCATTCAGTGGTACAACTGGGCGTTATTCAGTTTTCCTCAAGTCAAACATGAAGCTAAATATGTTATTAATATTAATTTTCACTATGTATTAATAATAATTTCTCCCTTTTAGTCACCCAACCAGTCGAAGGCTGCATTAGTGACTCTGAGTGTGGAACTGGCTTTATCTGCGAATCTGGACAGTGCCATGGTAAGACTTACCCACCCATTCCATCATACTTATGTCAGCACTTCCCCTTCAAATACCATATTAAGCATTCAGTTCCTAGACTAGGGCTCCACGTAGGATCTTGAGATTGAAAATACAACTTACTAATCGTTGTACTGTACCACGAACTTTAGGTATAATGATCGTTACGTAGGAGTCTTCTAGGATCTCTGTGGATGATTCGGAGGATTCCTACGGTGTTAAAAGGTTGAGAACGACTATCCTTAATGAAAATTTTACAGACGCTTTGTTCTTTATGTAGGGCTCCATTGATCTTAGTACCAGTTTATGTTAAGTACTGACATTAATATAATGACCTTATCTTTTGTGTCATTTATGTTGCCTTTATGACAATAGTGACTATGGTTTTTCTCGCTATCGAGGAGGATTCGAATAATGATTCCAGATAATTGAGATTCTGTGGTAGATATTTGATTTGTTTAAAAATTTCAAGTTCTAAGACTATACTGAGTGTTTTCTGAAAATGGGGACCCATGTCTAATAGCGAGACATTCGAACAGCAAAAAATTTATATAAGATTTAATGTAAGTTTTTCTGGGGTGTTTTCAAATGCAATTTGAAATATTTTCCTAAGCTTGTAGCTACATTCTTAGAATTATAGTTTAAGTATAGAATTGCAGTTTCATGTGTAGCATTAAATTATAGAACGCCTTTAATAGGTATCTATATATGTTAAAAAGATATTTTTTAAAATACACTATAATTCATGTTCGGCAGTCATCCTAAAACTGCTTATTTTACTTCGAAACACTGTAAATTGTACTCGATAGTTATTTTGACATGAAGTTTTTTTAAATTTCAGAGGGATGTAAAAGTGACTATCAGTGCCCTCCTGAGGCGGCTTGTGTCAGACGAAAATGTGAAAATGTGTGTTCTCAGCCAGGCGTATGCGGTATCAATGCTCAATGCATGTCTGATAATCACAGACCGATTTGTTCTTGTAGTCCTGGTTACGTAGGTGATGCCAGGGTCGAATGCCGTATAGGTAAATACTTTTACTTATCTCACCTTCTTATATACACTGTATAAATACATGTCATTGCTTACGGCCAATCTTCCATGTCATTTCTTGCAATCAATCTTATGTGTTATATCTTGCATTCAATCACATGTTATTTCTTGCATTCAGTCTTACGTATTATTTCTTACATTCAATCTTCCATGTCATTTCTTGCACTCAATCTTATGTATTATTTCTTGCATTCAATCTTACATGTTATTTCTTGCATTCATTCTTATATGTTATTTCTTGCATTCAATCTTACATGTTATTTCTTGCATTCAATCTTACATCTTATTTCTTGCATTCATTCTTATATGTTATTTCTTGCATTCATTCTTATATGTTATTTTATATATATACCAGAGGTAAACATCCAAGGTGTACAGCACACACCCACTGAATGAAAATACCACATATATTAAATTTTTGCATTTATTACTGTTAAAACCTCATCAAATTTTTGGCTAGCTTTACCTGATTTCTAAAATTAAATTCAGTGAAACCTGTCTAAGGCAGAAACTCACGGGACCGGAAAAAAATTCCGTAGTATGCAGGTTTCCGCCTTATGTAGGTTACATGCAAAATAAATACATACATAGTTAAATTCAGTGGTAAGAGATGACTGCATATGCTAATTGTTTTTATTTGTCTCATCTTGCGAACTTTAAGACCTCGCACTGCTCACTGTAGTCCGGGGTTTGGTTCCCTGGGCCTTAAGAGGTTCGGATTCCTCGGAAAATAGTAGGTCCCGGCGCAGCATGACCACTGTAGTCTTTGAGCCGTAAAACCAAAAAGAAAGAAAGAACTTTAAGACCATATTTATTTTATCACTGCATTTTATTTTTATTAATTTTAATTTTTGCACTACTTTGGCGTTTTAGTAGTTACGATCAATATGGTGTAAAATTTCATTCTAACTATACATGCTTATACCATACAAAAAGTCTATTATGTAAGCTTAAATTGTAACGATAAAGTACCTCCCTTGTAAAGATGATGATTCCCTTGTATAAAGATACTCTCCCTTGCGGTGGGTTTATCCATGAATTGATAAAGTCGATATGAGTGACTTTTCGTTCTGGTTAATAATGAACGTTTTTATTTAAGAAGTGGAACTGGCATATGCAGGGGTAGATTATAGTCGTAACCCCCATTTGCAGTGAAATTATTAATTATACGTAGCAAATACAATGGAGTTGTAGCTCTGTAACCCCCCATTGTAAGCCTGTAACCCTCCCCTTATGAACGTTCTGGGTATGCCTATGGTGGGTGGGTGGTGTGCAAAATGGTGGTTGGACAGGCGTGGGCAGAAAGTTCGTAAGAGGGGGCTTATAGGTCTAATGGCAGGGGTTACAGAGCTATAACTCATATATTCCTATATTAAATATACAAAATTTCATTGCAAGGGGGGTTTACAACCCCCAAAATCGTCCCCTGGCTACGCCTATGTGGACAAGGGCATTCTATATCTGTAAAATGTCTTTTGTTCGTCATCCCCCACTTTGCTATTTGCATTGTATTACAACCCTCTTTCCTTTTTCTGCTAAGAAAATTTTCTTCCTACTAACGATTTTCCGCTTTATGAAGGCTTTTCTCTTTGACGGGACTGAATAGTACTTTCCGTTTCCGCGTTAGACAGTTTCCGTGTTAGATAATGTTAACTACCATTGACTTTTGAAGGGACGGCAAAGAAATTCCGTTTTGAGCAAGTTTCCGCTTTATGTAGGTTCCGCCTAAGACAGTTTTCACTGTATAATATGCTCATCAAAGAAAATATATTCCAGCACATAAATATTACATTATGTTCCTTCTAATAACGCAGGTGTTCAGACTTTGGATATACACCTTTGCACCCCTTAAACACATGCAAATGGTACAGTGAGTCGAATTCTTAGTATCACATTGTTTTAGACTGACCAAGGGAAAATGATTTAAAGTATGCTCAATTAAAAGATACGCCTTAGATCCTATTTATATAAATATTTGATAATTTGGTTGAAAAAAGAAATATATATAAAAGACTAACTAACTAACGATTGCCGACAGTAAAAGTGTACTATTATTTAAATGGTTATAAACTCAAACCAATCATGATCTTAGCCGACAAATTATTGGCCTACATGTCTACCTAACAAAAAAGGCAAGACCATCATAATCTAATTAAAACACAATATAAGTGATGACACATGTCGCATATTCATGGCCTTTTCTAAAAAAACAGACATGACATGCCGATCATTTCATTGACAGTGTCCGTGTTAAAATTTGTTTTCACACTCTAATTCGTCCAATCATTGTATCTCATGCAAATATTCATAAATCAGTATGATGCATTTTGTTCTTTATAATATATTTAATGTATTTTATTCTTTATAATATATTTAATGTATTTTATTCTTTATAATATATTTAATGTATTTTATTCTTTATAATATATTTAATGTATTTTATTCTTTATAATATATTTAATGTATTTTATTCTTTATAATATATTTAATGTATTTTATTCTTTATAATATATTTAATGCATTTATTATTTCGTTCTTTGGCCATTTTATTCTTTATAATATATTTAATGTATTTTATTCTTTATACTATATTTAATATATTTTATTCTTTACTTATACTATATTTAATATATTTTATTCTTTACTAATATATTTAATGTATTTTGTCTTCCTAATATATTTAATGTATTTTTATTCTTTTATAATATATTTAATGTATTTCATTCTTTATAATATATTTAATGTATTTTATTCTTTATAATATATTTAATGTACTTTATTCTTTATAATATATTTAGTATTTTATTCTTTTATAATATATTTAATGTATTTTATTCTTTATAATATATTTAATGGCTATTCTTTATATAATATGTTAATGCTATTCTTTATAATATATTTAATGCTGTTTCAGCCCCCAAATATATTTAATGTGGCTATTCTTTATATGGGTTGAAAGACAGAGTGTCAGGCCGATTCAAAATGTCCAATTCGGCACATTTGTGTCTATGAAAGATGTATAAGTAAGTGGGCTCTCTTTGTCTATAATTCTTTATCATCAAATAATTTATGAATAATTTAATTAATAATCTACATAAAATTAATTTTAATCAGATTAAATTATATAATAATGATTCACATTTCTTTTCGCAGTCGGTTGTAGAGGCGACGAGAACTGCGGAATAGAGGAAGCTTGCATTAACAGAGTATGTCAGAATCCTTGCAGCATATTTGGTGCTTGTGGCAGAAATGCCATTTGCAGGCCAATCAACCACAAACCAGAGTGCTCATGCCCATCGGGTTTCATCGGCAATCCTAATGTTGTGTGTGAACAAGGTAATAAAAAGACGCAGGATTAATATTTTATAAATAAAAATAAATAAATATAATACTTCATAAATAATGAATTAATATCCATTAGTACGTTACCTAAAACTTTGTAATATTTCGTGGTATTTTACAATGGGGTTGATCAAAATCATTCACACATTTTGGTAAATGTATATTTCATTGTCATTCTTTGACTATTCATAGGACACATTCACTGAATGCGAGGCATCGTTCACTGATTGGGAATCAAAACGACCATTCTTTTAAGTGAATGGGTTCTTATTTGACTTACAGAATACTCAATTTGTCACTCATTCTTTTCTTATTTGTAGTTTATAACTTCTTTTTCTTCGACCATGAATTTAACTATAGTAAATTCTATCAGTGACGTCTTTTTACATAACGGCTACTTCCATTTAACGACTGCACCTTGCGGCCAAGGGCGAACTGGGTCCTCTCAAAGGGCGCACCAGCGTCCCAGTCCGTCCCTGGGTAAAGACCATTAGTGGAATATGCAGAGAGCTTTATATGCAACTGACCGATTAGAAAACAAGTCCATGCATATGCCCATTGTTTATAGGCACATAGTCTAAACCAGGGGCAGACTGGATCCTTTCAAAGGGCGCATACCGTGAGTTATCGGAGAGCGAACCGGTCCAATCCGTCCCTGCTTACAGTCCTAGTATATGGTTCATAGAATCACAGACATTCCGATTAATGTCTTTTTCTGTTTAACGACGTTTATTCCTGTTCTTTGAAAGTCCTTAATGTATACTGTATTATGTGTTTATTTTTTTTTATTTAGTTATGAATTAAATGATCATGATTTTTTTTCATTATTAATTGAACGATCATAGTTTCTTAATTTTTTTTATTATGAATTGAACAATTATAGTTTCTTCCTTTAATTATATGAATTGTGCTTTTTCTTACAGAGGGCATCAAACCAGAATGCGAGTTGGACAATGAATGCAATGTAGGCTACATCTGTGAAAATACACGTTGCGTTGGTATGTTTTCAATTATTAAGGATACACAATAAAATGCCACTCTATGGTCAGAGCCGAAGAGAGGGGGGGGGCAGCAGGGGCTGCATTCTGGGGCCTGGATGAAGTCTAGGATCCTAGGCTATCCAGCGCCTAGATCTAGGCGCTGGCAAGGACCTATGCTGTGGAGGGCTCGGCACAGAGAGATGGTGCCGATCAAAGTGAGCCAGGGGGCACGCGTTGGCTCTCGGCGCCACTATCTATGGTAGCACAATGATAACGTGTTCGTCTGTCATGCCATTAATCCAAGTTCGGTTCCAACAATTTGCCATTTTTTTTACCCACAGAAGTCCAGGGTTTGACACCCTAGGACACAGCTGATCGGGTTCCTTGGAAAACTGTAGGCCCTCGTATAATATGGCCTTAGCTGTTTTTGCACTGTAAAACATAAACAAAATTTTAGTTATCTGATCCAATTGGGATGACAGCATGTCCGGATAAATGGGTGCAATAACGCTACAAAAGACGAGTAAGCAGCCATCTTGGTCAGCACAATATTGTTACTAAAGGCGAGTAAGCAGCCATCTTGGTCAGCACAATATTGTTACAAAAGGCGAGTTTGCAGTCATCTAGGTCAGCACAATATGGTCAACCTTCTAGATACAGCATCCAGTGCTATTTTAACGGTTGTACAATAGGGCCCCAAATTGGCAAAATTTGTTGTATATGTATCAATCTTATTGCAAGAATTTGGGAATTTAATAGGGTAGAAAAAAGTCCCAAAAATGCTCATATATTCGGGGTTTCTGAATACTTTAGGATGGTCCTGGAAAGTTTAGGGTCGATATGATCAAAATCCAGATGATTGAAATTAAACTGCTATGGTACATATATATATATATATATATATATATATATATATATATATATATATATATATATATATATATATATATATATGTATTCATAGCATGGATGCCATATAGTACCTCTGGGTGGAGTGGGAGGAGGCTGAGAAAAATTGTCGAACATTTTAGTGAATGTACAAGATACCAAAACGCTACAAAAATAATTGATACTGCTTGATAATTAGTAATGAGCCAAAAATTACCTTATTTTAAAATGTGACTGTAAAACTTTTGAAAGTAAATGCATAGCAGAAACAGGCAGATCATATTTTTGAATGTCTAGGGGGGGGGCTCCAGCCCCCTCTTACCCCATATCGGCATCCGTAATTCACGGTACAGAATTTTAAACTTGACATTACTCGCCAAAATAAAATTTTATTCGCCAAGAACATGACCATGTGTCGCTACGCATTTAAAAAGATTTAGAAATTGATTTAAGAGAGTATTGTAATCTTTTAAATCTATATGTATAATGTACATACGTATGTATGTGTGTAATATACTGTAGTATATTTTATCACCCTAACTTACTTCAGGATAAACAGCTATTTCTTTTGCAGTTGTATGATGTGTTTCAGTGAATCCAGTTAAGATTAATGTATTACACATGATTAATATTTACTAATTATAATTAATTAATTTCTTTGAATAGCTGGCTGCCGACATGACAATAACTGTCCTCAACACCTGGCATGTGTCAATCGGCAGTGTACAGACCCCTGCTTGTTACCCAACAGCTGTGGTCGAAATGCAGAGTGCCATGCAGACAATCATAGACCAATTTGCACATGTCCAAGCAACTTCCGTGGCGACGCTTACATTGAATGTAGAATTGGTGAGAATCTTTTAAATATGAAGGTTTACTAACTAGAATATCCATGTACTTGAAGTTGCATTTTAAATTGGTTTGTTCTTTTTTAAAATGGCTGGTTTTTCCTAATATTTCAGCCCAACCTGATGTTGAATGTGAACACGATCTAGAATGCTCGGTTGACAAGATCTGTGAGAATACCAGGTGTATCAGTAAGTATTTTTTTAGCATGTTATGTAATCTGTTTTTTCAATAATTCATGAGTTGTTCGATTCTTTTAATAACTTACATGTTTTGTAACTTTTTGTTAGTAACTAACATATTATAAGTTTTTTTACTCCAATAACTTAAGTGTAATAATATGTCATTATCCGTTCAAACAACTTTCATATTATATGTAATATTCTTTTCAAATAACTTATTTACAAAGGTGGATCCAAATAGGTATTTTTAGGGGCGAATAAAACTTTTTGTAAAAATTCCGTCGTTATATGCGGTTGGTCGTTATAATCGGTGCTCATTATAAACAATTTCCACCATATTTTTACGGATTTGAGGGAGAAATTTCCCTAATCCCTCTTCTGGTGGATCCGCCACCGCTTACTTGTTATAGCTAATTTTCTTTTCAAATAACTTACATATTATAAGCCATTTTCTTTTAAAAAACTTACATATTGTAAACAAAAGTGTGCAGAATCATTTACTGAATGACAAAGAATGATTATTTTCGTAAGCGTAATCTCATTCTATTTATGCATTATATAATTCTAGGCAACTCTTTTACAATTATATTTCAATCACAATTATATTTTTCTGTAGCTTACATTCTACAGAGAGTTTTTCTCCGATCTATGTGTTATTAGACTTTTTTCACAGTGACTAACACATTTCAGCCTTCCCTTTCTTAATGACTCATGTGTTGTTGAGGCTCTTTCCCTATTAACTTCTGATTTAGAGAGTTTTTTACATATTCTTAACTTTTTTCAAGTAACTTACTATATGCTACTGGACTTTTTTTTACGAAAACTTCTGTATTACTGAGTCGTTCTTCTGAATCATCCCCTTTGCTGATTTTCTTGAATTGTATCCTCTCTGGTTCCCTTGAATCATCTCCATACTGATTTTCTTGAATCACTCTTTTTGCTGGTTCTCTTGAATTGTTTTCTTTAATAACTTGCACCTTATTTGGTCCAGAATGTCCTTTACTGATTTTGCGCCATCAAAATTCAACCAACGTAATCTACAATGATTTCTTAAATATTCTTGTTAAATCATCTGATAAATTTCAAACATCAAGTCATTTTCTCATATTTTTGTTTTGTTTCTTGCAGAGGGTTGCAGAAATGATGCAAACTGTCGCTTCGAAGAAACTTGCATTAACAAATATTGCCAGAATCCATGTAGTGTGCCAGGTGCATGTGGACACAATGCAATTTGCAAAGCCATAAATCACGATCGAGTATGCACTTGCACACAAGGTTATACTGGAAACCCACTAACCTTATGTAGTCGAAGTAAGTGTTGCATGTGTTGTGCATGTTTTTACATATGTGTGTGTGTGTTTATATGTCCCCCCTTCGAACATTAAATAATTTTGAACTTTTTCAGTTCCTGTGCTACCTGAATGCACTGTTGACAGAAATTGCTCTCTTGGACAGATATGTCAAAATCACAGATGCATAGGTAATGAATTTTATAATCATAATGTTTGTAGGAAATTATTTCATATTACATGAAATTTTTATATTCAGTCATTTTATTAGCCTGAAACATACAAATTCAATTATATTTTGCCTCAAATCCATAAGCATAATAATTTAATCGATCACATGAGTGATTGACGCCATGAATCACAAAAATATATCGAATGATTAAAAGACAGTTCAGTTAGTTAAATAATCAACAGACTCAGTAATCAGTAGAATTTATTTTGGTAAGTAAAGTTGGTAATGTAACGATTCTTTGGTAAGTAAATGCAGAGCCACTGCTGGTAGGGTACAAAAGGTGCCTCTGCAACTGAACAGTCAAACTTAGTCACATCAGCAGATAGTTTATTATATTGTCTTCGAGACCTTTGGATCAAAGAGAATATCAAGAATTAAAATATCAAGGATCTTTACTTCATTTTATGAAAAAAAAAATTGAATATTTCTTTTGCATGGTAACTGCTTAAAACTAAGTATATATAGCTATAAATTAAACGCTGCATATCAGATTCTTAAGTAATATTAAATTAATAAGCACACCGATATTGGTTTTGCACCTGGGCAACTAACCACCCAGGAATGGCTGAGAGTGAATGATTCTTAATTTAATGAGCAGCTAAATAATCATAGCAAATTTTTGATACATGATCGAGTAATTGGAGAGATTATCAATAAATTAATAAGCTGTTAAGTAATAGAAAAATATTAAACTGATGTGCATTTTTAGATAGTCAATCAGTAAATTAACTAGTGCATAATTGCCTCATCAGTAAATTACTAAGCACATAATTACCTCATCAATAAATTACCGAGTGATTATTTATATTTTCCATAATTTAATAACTGTTTAATTGCATTGTCCGTAACTTATTGAGTGATAAGTTACCTTATCAATTGGAGTGATTAATTATATCAGTAAATAATGAGTAAGTACGATAATTAATGAGCGATTAGATGATCAGTAAATTAATGAGGGATTGGATTACCAGTAAATTAGATGTATGATGACATAATTAGATAATCAACAAAATTAATGTCAATAATTTTGATGTATCATCAGGCACTTATTAATTCATTAATTAAATGAATGATTAAGCGATTAAATAATTTTGTATGAATTTATGGATCATTAAAATTAAATAAACCTAATTGAGGATGATGATCATGATTAAATAATTGCATAGTTTTGGAGAGAAATTATGATTAATAAGATATTCATGACCTTGTATTTTTTTCTTTTATAGCCGGTTGTCGTACGGATTCGAACTGCCCATATGACATGACATGTTTGCATGCCCAATGCCAATCAGTATGCCAATTGAGTGGTGCATGTGGACAAAATGCTCACTGCACACCAGTGAGCCACCGACCTCACTGTAGTTGTCCAGCAGACTTCACTGGCGATCCACTTGTATCCTGTGCACCAAGTAATGAAACAATTATTTGTCTCACTATCATAATGATGCTTTCTAATATTAAATCATTACTTTCTAAAATCAGATTAGTGCTGCCATTTTGCGTTCTAATAACAATTACCAACGTATATTCTAGACATCATTATACTTTCTGTATAACTGCTTGCATTTTCTAAAGCATGGGTAATAGAATTACGATGGCTCATTCATTCATTAATTATTATTATATGTTTAAATTCACGGTCTTGCTTTCTAGAATGAGATAATTTAGCATTCAATAATGTAATTATTCTATTCATTTAAATTAATTAAACCATTAATTCTTTCCAGTTCCTGAACCCGGTTGTCGAAGAGATGGAGATTGTGCAGTAAGCCAAATTTGTGTGAAATTTGAATGTGTTGGTGAGTGTTGACCATCTATTTACAGTAATTGTAATTTGCAGGCTATAAAACATTTACTGCAATTTGCAGACTGTGAAACATTTACAGTAATTGTAATTTGTATGCCATAAAACATTTACAGTAATTGTTTTGCATCCCATAAACATTGTTTTATAAAATAAACATTGTCGCAAAATGATTGTAAAGAGTGAATATAGTTTGTACACACTACAAAACATTTACACAATAATTTGCCTGCTATAAAAAGTTACTGTAATTTTAATTTACATACTATAAAACAATGTTGCGATTTGAGTTCTACGAAACATTTTCAGTAATTGCAAGTTGAATATGTGTACATAAGACATTACCAGTATGAGTAATTGTAACTTGTTTGATATAAAACATTTGCAGTAATGACAATTTGTGTGTTTTATTTCAGCCGGATGTCGATCTCACAGCAACTGTCCATTTGATAAGGCCTGTGTGAATAGAATATGTCAAGATCCTTGCGCAATCGGTGGCATTTGTGGTATCAATACCCAGTGCCATGCCTCAGATCATAAGGCGGTATGTGCCTGTATCCCATCCTATACTGGCGATCCTCTACGGCAGTGCACAAGAAGTATGTGCCATATAATCTGTATAGATAATAGTTCCATATAATGTTCCATATAATCTGTATAGATAATAGTTCCATATAATCTGTATAGATAATAGTTCCATATAATCTGTATAGATAATAGCTCCATATAATCTGTATAGATAATAGTTTCATATAATCTGTATAGATAATAGTTCCATATAATCTGTATAGATAATAGTTCCATATAATCTGTATAGCCATATAATCTGTATAGATCTATAGCCCTATAGATAGCTGCCGGTAAATGTAATATGGAAAATTGCATCGTCTCTTTTCTTTCAGTTCAATACGAGTGCGAAACAGACAGCCATTGTGGCAGAAATTTTGTGTGCGTCAACCATGAGTGCAAAGGTAAATTTATTTATTTAATTAATATTTTTTTTCATATGTGTATAACATACATTCAATATGTTGGCAGATGGAAATACAAGTTATAATATTTCAACACATATGTGGGTCCGGAGTAAATATTATTGCATTACTCGTTTGAGACCCTGTAGTACAATGAATAAATAATCAAAATCGAAACATGATGGAGTTACACAATGGAGTTATTTTTAAGACTGAAAGTACTCTTATTCGTGGTGGTGGTGGGAGAAATCATTCACTCAAGTGAATGCATACACTCATCCTTATTGCAAGCCATGATTCGTTTACGAATGACACAATTACCATTCAAGATCTACTTTCACTCTTGTTTGACTCAGAATGACCTTTGTTGTCCTTGTGCCATAAAAATCCAAGTAGCCATCTACTTCCTCTGTTTTTCTGTAACATTGTGAGGTTTGTTTGTTCTTGTGAGTTATTAGCTCCTTAATTTCATTTCCTGCGGTGCTCTGGTTATCATCTGTAGGATTAATATGGTCACCAGGTGGCACTGTAGTCATTTTAAACACAGTCTAGAAATTTCAAATTTACTTTGGTGAAAAGGTAGTCAAGGATGGATAAAACAAAACCGTTCAGTATCGATATTATTTTCAATTTAATTAACGGTTTATTTTATAAAATCGTAAGTAATTTTATGAAATTTTTAATAAACTTTTATTTGAAATCACATTTTATTAGCAAATGATGGTAAAAATTATATAAAGATGCTTTAACCTTAAACCTTTAGTTGTTCATTCAGCATTCATCATAAAAAATTTTTTAGGACGTTGCTTTTGCTTAATGTAAGTGGAAATGATTTTTCTCTCAGACATAAATGAATGCTTGCAAGGACGGGGACCCTGTGCTCTCGGCGCCATCTGCTCTAATCTTCCAGGAGGATATAAGTGCAGTTGTCCAGTTGGTTTAGATGGCGATCCCTACAGACAAGGATGTAAGTGATTATGCATATACAGTACAATCTCCGTAATTCGCATCCCGTTATTTCGTAAATCCCGCTTATTCGTAATAAACTCCAAGTCCCTTGGAAAACTTGCATTATTTCGTAAAATAACAATGCATTTCGGTCCCTTCGCTTATTCGTAAGTGTTTTCTCACTCAAGAAGAACAAAAACATCTTATAAACCGTAATATAGCATGTCAACAATCCCATTTATTCGGAATGAAACTTCCCCCTTCCCTATAGTGTGGTTCTGAAGGGAAGGTGTAAGTGTCATGGCGGCAAAAATAGTAAGGACAGAGTCACCTGCTTTCTTGTCATGAATATGGATGGATCTAATAAATTAAAACCATTAATGATTGGCAAATC
>QLNU02015270.1:1989358-2019403 GCA_006491805.2 Dysdera silvatica | reverse complement strand
CGTTAGTTTAAAAGGACGAAAAATAGTCGACCTCCTCCTAACGTCAATTTCATGAAGTTAAGTTATGAAAGGTAATTTATTAAAATACGGTAAATTCTACTGCAACGCCTGTTTTACGTCGAGAATTTGCAATGGTGCGAACGATTAAAACAGGGCAAAATTCGTAGCTAAAACTGTCTATAACGAATTTTCTATAACGCGATCCTATCTAGAGTATTCGATTTTTTGTGTTACTTTTCGGTTTAGAAGTATGAATGGACGTATGTAAGAGAAATTTCTTTCAGACCTCTTAATTCGTGTTTTGAGAAAATAATACAAAACGAAGATTACAGATTTTAAGGTTCTCCTCATTTTGGATATATTGAGGTGGCATATGTAGTATCAAATTATAATGAAACCTGGTAAAGTGGTCGCCTGGATAAGGTGACCACTTTTTATAAGAGGGAACTGGTAGGGACCTAGTCATTCCTATACCAAAGTCTATCGCGTATAGCGACCACGTGTCTCTCGTGATCATTGCTGTCCAGTCCCAAGGGATGGTCACTTTAGGCAAGTTCTACTACTGTATTTGTAAGGCCCTGCGGTGATTCAGTGGTGGCGCGCTCGCCTAGCATGCCGTTAAACGGGGTTCAAACTTCAAACGGTGCCAAAATAGAACGCTTACCAGACAAATTACTCACCGTAGTGCGGGGTTTGCTTCCATAGGACTTAAGACTTTCGGATTCCTCGAAAACCTGTGGGTCTTGATATAAAGCCGAATATTTAATTTAATTCATTGAAAATATATTAACGTTGAAAACGTTATAATATTTTTTTTTGCTAACTGCGCCAAGTAGGCATAGAATTTGTTTTTAATTGACATGGCGAGATTCGACGATATAGATGACGTCACAATATGACGTCATCATCAAACCTACTATCACTTTTTCGTGACTGTATTACAAAATTTCTTAACGCTTTTTATGGATCTGTCTCCGTAGAAATGCTTCAAAGGCTAAACACAGTTTTATTTTCTTTATGTAAATAAATAAAAAGAGTATAATAAAAAAAAATTTTTTAAAGTCAATTCCTTCAATGCGCTGCTCAAATAAAAGGGAAGAAAGGGAAAAATTGCGAAAAGCAATTTTGGCGACATTTGGCAACATTTGGCTGTAATTGGCGGCAAGCATTAATCGCCAAATACACCAAAGGAAAGCAAAAAAAATTCATTTAAATTTAATTAATGAATTAATATTTGAAAAAACTGTATTAACATCAAGTGTCATCCACTACAAGTTTAAAAAAATTTATTTGAACTTGATTGGATGGATAGAAAGTATTTTATTAACGATTGAAAATTTGAACAAGATATATATAGGGAGAGTGTGAGCTAATAGAAGGAATTTGAAAAAGTCTTACAAATCGTAATATTTCATGTCAACAATCCCGTTTATTCGAAATGAAACTTTTCCCCTTCCCTACAGCTCTGAAGGGAAGGCCTAAGTATCATGGCGGCAAAAATAGTGAGGACAGAGTTACCTTCTTTCTTGTCATGAATATGGATGGATCTAATAAAACCATTAATGATCAGCAAAACCCAGATGTTTCAAACACTTAAAATCATTTCCCGTCCTTTATCCTTCCAATAAAAAAGCATGGATGACTTGTTGTTTATTCCATGAATGGCTGAAGTTGTTAAATGGAGAGATGACAGCGTAAAATTCTGCTATTCATTGATAATTGCATGGCCCACAATGGCGCTCTGATTCTTAGTTATGTAAAAGTTGAGTTTTGCCTTCTATTATGACACTGGACAACACCATTGATAGAATGCAGGAACATTCCCTTCATCAGACAAATATAATCGAATTTTTTCAACTTTACCTTTTCCTATATACATACTTTCTTTTATTTCAAGCCTCTTTGGGGGGATTTTAGGATGCATATAGGTGCATGTACTTACGTACTTCGCATAATTCGTATTATGTGTGTGTGTCCATGGGTATATACTATTTTATCTATACTAATTTTATTACTTAAGCCACGTTAATTGGAAATTTTCCTTTTTTTTAGTCTTGATAAATCATAATCCCGCATAATCGAAAATCTCTATAATTCGTAATGAGGCCTTGGTCCCTTGGCATTACGAATTAACGGGATATTACTGTATTTTAATATATGTCTATAACAAGACTTTATAGAAAATTGGGTTTAGAAGATTGGATATAGAAAAAATTCATAATCCATTTAATAGACCCTCTTCTGATGTAAATAGCGCCAACAATGCCAATTAAATGCGCCAACTTAAGAAACCATCTCATTGTGAATAGGGCCCGATTAACACATGGGCCTCTAGGGCTTCCAAATTTTTTAAGTGGTCTTTTTAACAAGTTTAAAGCGTCAGTTTGAAACTTAGTTTTTTTTTAATCATAACTTAGTAATTTGTTAATATTACATTTTTCTTAATTATAACTTAGGCATCATTGAAAAACGGCTTTAATCTATTGATTATGCAGATAATATATATAACAAGAGTTTGCATTTGTTACTTACTTATTGAATAATTTTTTGCGAGTGCATAGGGACAGGCCTCCAAATAAATACTAGGCCTGGGCCCCACTTGGACTTGATTGAGCCCTGATTGTGAAACGAAATGTCTGAAAAGGATTTCTTAAGTAAATCAAAAATAATTTACAAGGAACAAAAACGTTTGAAAGAAGTGTATAAAACCTCCTAAAAGGGATGTGGGTGTTTATTTAATGATCAGAATTAATAAACATGTTAAATGTTTTAATATATTTTATTCTTGGATATTAATGTGGAAAATATTTTAGAAAATATATATATATAAAGATATAGACTTATAGAAAAATATTTTTTAAAAAATTTAATTGTTTCAGGTCGACATATGCCCAAGGTATGTAGAAGAGACGAAGATTGTAAAGAGATAGAAGCATGCAACCGTCATACTGGAGAATGTTATGGTATGTCATCGTATACCCATTGATATTTTCGTACCTCTCCTCTTAATCCTTACCCTTATAACCAGTAAACACTAGCATCTTAGCTCCCTACTTACTACTGATTAACTAAACCCTAAGAACGCCTAAAACTTAATGTTATAGTTGAATTTCTAAACCATAATGTTACATATCTTATGTACATTAATTCTAAATCAATATCTTATTATATTAATTCTAAATCAATATCTTATTACATTAATTCTAAATCAATATCTTATTACATTTAATCAATATCTTATTAAATTCAATATCTTATTACATTAATTCTAAATCAATATCTTATTACATTAATTCTAAATCAATATCTTATTACATTAATTCTAAATCAATATCTTATTACATTAATTCTAAATCAATATCTTATTACATTAATTCTAAATCAATATCTTATTACATTAATACATCATCGATCGATGTGTTTTGTTTTTTTTCGCTCGCATTAAAAATTGGTTTTTCGAGTTTTGTGAGTGTTTTTACCTTGCATTTATTGATTACGAATGTTCGGTAATTACTACCGCTACATTTTTTTTGCTATAAAGCGACAATTTGTGAATTTGTTGGTCTCCGTCTTTGTGAGTTTGTGAAATTGGATGCTCCATCTTGGTTGTTTTCTTTTGCTTTTGTGTTTACGTTGACCTTCTAATCCTGTTGCCGTTTGAGTATATTGGTGATTGTGAAGTGCGTCCGTTACTCTTTATGTGATGCATTCCAATGGTAGACCTACTACTCCTTACCGGAGTTCGTCTTCCAGCCTTTACTCTGATTTCGTTATCCAGATTGATACTATGAGTGACTTGTTTCTTAAGATTCTGAGCCAAAGGCAATCTTACGAGAGTGGATCATCAGTGTTTTATGACTGTAAAAGAAGAGTCCTTTTCTTGTTTGAACAGTCTGTCCAATGCAATATTGTTTCCCGAATTAATTCTTCGGGTACGTCTGTTTGTGCCTCATATTGCGGATGTCGTGGGAGCATTGGACTTTCTTTCGAACAAACTTGATCCTGTTCAGTCAAATTTGATCGATAGAATTTCTACACTGGAAGCGAGTTTTCATTCTCTCGATCGCTGTGATGTAATGTACGAGGCTCACTTTGTTGAAAATATCCCTCCTGCGCCTGTGGGGTCGCGTGGGGACAGTTTTACATATGCTGGTGTTGTGAACAACGTTTTACACGGTGATTCACATTCTGACGACTAAGAACATAAATCCTTCTAGGGCTCAGGGTTCTGGGCCTTCTGGTGCTTGACCAACTGAAGGTACCCGATTGTCTCTTGGCTTTCGAGTAGTTAAGACCCAGAGATTGAGGAAACTTTTGGTAAATCGTTTCGTTCCCTCTACTACTGCAACTGAAATTTTTGATATGATAGGAGATTTGACATTTGGTTATGAATGTGTAAAGCTTCAAACTCGGAACACTCATCTTTATGCTTCTTTTGTGTTAACGGTGCATGAGATTTCTTTTGAGCATCTTAACAATCCTTTATTTTGGCCTGCCGGGATTTATATTTCAGAATTCTTTGGTCGTCTCCAAAAGATATTCGGAGAGGCTATTTCTAGGACTGCCTTGGATCCTGATTCTGCTGGGCCTGCCTTAAATCCTGATACTTCTTCCTTTAATAGGCAGGATAGCATTTGACCTGTTTTTCCTTCTAAGTGTAGATTGATCTTCATGAATGCGCGTAGGATTATTAATAAGTTATCGAGCTTGCATAATTATTTACGAGTTCACGAAATTGATATTCTGTATATCGCAGAGACTTGGACCATCCCTGATTATCTTGGCTCCTTTCTTTGTCCTATCAATTATAATATTTTCCGTAGGGACAGACATGATTCTGTAGGTGGTGGAGTATGTATTTTTGTTGGAGAAACACTTGTTTGCTCTCCACGTCTTTTTGGTAATGGTCCAAATAGCCATGAAATGATTGGCATAGATATTTATTATGGTAATCTTATTGCTCTTAGAATCGTTTGTGTCTATGTTCCTCCTTCTAGGTCTGGTTGTCTGGACTATTTGACTACTCTTGCACATGATTTATCTTTGGTGGTTCAGTCCCCTTTCCCAGTTGTTTTGACTGGTGACTTTAACCTAAACTCCTGTCGCTGGGGACCTACTGATTGTACTGGTTCATTTTGCCATCGTGACTTTTTGAACTCCTTGGAATTTTGTGGTATAACCCAGTTGATTAGATTTCTTACTCGTGGTGAGAATTTCTTGGACCTTTTGTTTTCAAATGATTTGTCATTTTTGTTCGATATTTCTGCTTTTGATCTTTTTACTCTTAGTGATAATCCTCCACATATTCCTATTGCCGCTCATTTTTTCTTAGTTAGGCCTGAGGTGATGGGATTTTTCCGGAATTTCTCATCTTTTGATTATACTATCAATGTCATTCTGATGAACATTGATTCTGTTTATTTTGATCCCTCCTGTGATATGGATTGTTTGATAGATTTCTATGAGAGCACTATTAATGCTTGTGTGTGTCTGAGGTTCCATTGTCTAGGGTATGCCGTACTAGGGTCAGTCAGGTAATTATTCCTCGCGAGAGCTGAATTAAGAGTATGGAGAAATCTTCGAAATTTTCCCTCTATTGTAAATCGTGACATTTATTCTGCCTTGTCATCGAGTTATAAAAAATTATCATCTCGAATAGATTCCGACGTCCTTAAGAGTTTGTGCGAACATGGTAATCGTCAGAGTTTCTTTAGATATATCAGATGAAATTTTTATGGATATTGTACTTTCCCTCCCATGAGATCTCCTTCAGGTCCTTTGATTATGTTAGACCTTGATAAGGCTAATACGTTTTTGAGTATTTTCGGTGGCTTTTATTCTGCTGAGAAGTCTGCGATTCCTGCTATGTCTTGCTTGTTGGATGCGGATTGTGTTACGGTTCATTTTTCTTACAGAGATCGCCTCGACAGGATGGGACTCCCCTCTTTGGAGTGGCGTCGCTTACAGACTGACATTATCCTTTTTTATAAGTTAATTCATGGTCTAATCCATTGAAATTAAAGTGGGCAATTCATCCAGATGTTAGATCACTCTCATACCAGATGTCATCCCTTAACTGTGAGGGTGCCCCTTGCAAGGGGAAATTGTGATTTCCATTCATTTATGCCGTGTACTGCCTATGTTTGAAACTCTTTACCTGAGTGCCTTGTGTCGTGTGCCTTTTTGACTGTTTTTAAAAGCTCATTAATGCATTTTGATTTGTCTGTTTTTTTCCAGTTTCCCTTTTTAGTGCATATTTTTGTTGTATCGTTCTGTTCCTGGTGTTTTTGCTGCTCCTGTCTTTTATTGTATTTATCAATTTTTATGTGCTTTATTGTATGATGTTTTTGTATTCCGCTCCCAATGTAAGTGTCTATCCTGTTGGGTTTTAATAATAAATTAAATCAAATATCTACATGAACTTCTAAATCTTGACGTAAAACGTGTGATGGAATGAACTGCATGAACTTCTAAATCTTGATGTGTCTGGGTGAACTAAATCCTACCATCATAACTTAAGAATAATGACCCTTTTCAGCTTGGCTAGTTCAAAACGTAGCCGATACTTCACTGTCATACTACGTGCATTTAAAGTGTAAATAGGTGCCGTTATTAAGAAATATCAGAATAATGAAAATGTTTAATTTTCCGTGCCACTTAAATTGAAATAAAATTGAAAAGAACATAACACTGTATTGTGTAATGGCTTTTTTATTGCTGCACTTTTGAAAACAGAGCTTGTGTTGCTGTGGTACCGGCACAACATAATCATTGCACTGTATAACTGAAACAAGCAAAGCAAGGTTGGCATTGTATAGTTCACACGTTTTAAAGCGACATCGGCATCATCAGTCAATGGATCCCTTCCTTCTATTTTAATGTTTTTCAATGTATAAAATAAAGTCGTGCAGGAATAGCTTGAATCAAATATTGCCAGAAAGGATCTGACATGTCTTTTAAAGTGTTACAAAGAAGGGAATGACATAGCGCTATTGACACCATTGACAATGGTTTGCCATCACTGTAATAGGTGAACTCCTAAGTGTTAATGATATAGGTCTTCTCGCATCGTAACATTATAAATAAATAATGGAGTTAAACGCATCCTGTTACCTAGAGTTTTAGAGACACCTACTTCAAACTCCATTGTTACGTACATAGCTCTCAACTTACTTTTTATTCCTTTCCTACTTTACCTACCTATAATGTGTCTTGTAGAGATTCTGCAAAAACTTGACTTTTTTCATTTATATTCATTGCAGAAGTGTGTAATAAACCAGGTATTTGTGGACGAAATGCCCAGTGCTCAGCTGCAAACCATCACCACGAATGTTACTGTCCACCAGGCCTAACTGGAAACCCATACATCGAATGCAGTATACGTAAGTATCAAATTTATTTCCATCTAGACAGACACTCTTTTAAAATTGTTAGTTTTTCAAATATTGTGTTCGAAAGAATAGCATTTTGTTCCTTCTTTCCAGTTGAAACGTGTGGTGGACATAGTCCATGTTCTGGAAATCTGCAATGTCTTGGTGGAACACACTGTGGATGTCCATCTCCATATGAGCAAAAGGGATTCTTCTGCATCTGTAAGCGACATCACATTCAATACTTAATATTGCCACGGTCTCTTTATGTTGATGAATTCAAGCTTAAAAATTCAATCTTTCAATCATTTCAGTAACCAGCAGAAACTGCAGCACATCAAATCCATGCCCTGAACATGAGGAATGCGTGTCAGCTAATTATCCATCTGGTATTTGTGTATGTCCTAAGGGATTCGTCCTCATGTCTAATGGCATTTGTAGAGGTACGATATCCTTATTGTCTTTACTTGGTGTCCATGATTCTTTATTAGTTGTTGTATTTCTTCCTCTATAATTTTTTATCCTTCTTTCTCTATTATTGCATATTACTTTTCTTTCTTTATTACTTCCTGTGTTTCTTTATTGCTCATTACACTTATTTCTATATTAGCTGATACAGTTCTTCGCTTATCTTTTCCACAGCACCTAACTTTATCCTATTGTTTTACTCATGTACTTTATGCTCTTCTATTTATTTATGAAATTTATGCGTAAATATAAACAATGTTTGACTTACCTTGGTCTTATCAATCCTTATATCATTTAGCCCGGACAGTATTGTTATCATTCACTTATATCCTTGTTGTTGTTATTCTCCTCTATGTGTTACTTGTTATGCTTCTCTGTTACTTGTTATGAATAGAATTTACTTGATTTTTTGTAAATAGTAGTGACAAATGGAAGATTGTTTTCCTTTTATATTGCTGTACTAAGTTGAAGGAAGCTAAGAAACTACAATCAACATTACAATTTTTCTTACAGATATTAACGAGTGTGATCAAAGTCCTTTCCCTTGTGGCAATGGTGCACAATGCTTCAACACCATTGGAAGCTATCGTTGCCAATGTCCACCTGGAACTGTTGGAGAGCCATTCCATTCTGGATGTAAGTGTTGTCAGTGTTCAAATTGTCCATCTTCAGGCATTTTGAAATTCATTGCCACGCAAATTGTCAATTGCTGCGCATGAGAAAATAACAGTTATTGACATAAAATACAATTATAGTAACATATTGCATCTATGCAAAAATTAGACAATTTTGAAAAAACTTGTCTATCACTTCAACACACAAAATTAAATCATTTAACATCTCTTGCTCTCTCTCTTCCTAGAAAATTAATAAATTTATTAGCTGAATTTATTTATTAAATTTTAAAAAAATGGTCAATTTAGAGAAATTTCATAATTAATATTTTGCAAGAAAATTATTTTCATGAATTTTCATATTCATTCAAGTAAGCATCATAATTAAATCAATTAATAAAAGAAATTTATTATTTAACTTATATAATAGTTGAAAATTTTTACTAACTGCTAATTCTTATTTTTCTAAGAAAATAAATCATAAACCTTCTGTTTTAATTCACATTATGCAAAATACTTCAATTTGAGGCTTTGTTTTCCTATTAAAAAATTAAAAGTTTTAATTCATTCTTTGAACATTTTTTCTCTATATCTGATTGCTTCTTAGAAACGAAGACAAACTAGTAATATTCTTCTATTATTATTTGTAAGGTCAAAGAAGAGAAGGATTCTGTCAATCTGACTTAGAGTGCCCGCAGCATTTAGCTTGCGATATAGCTTCGGAACTATGTTATGGTGAGTTCAAATGTGTTCCATAAATTCAAAATTAAGATTGAATTTTAAAACAATTTTATTTTCGCATATATGTGAAAATATAAAGTATTATGCATGATTAATATAATGTAATATTTGTATTATTCATAATTTATATGATGTATTGTGTATATTAAAATTATTATTATTATTATTATTTCAGCCAAACTTTAAAAAAAAAGATTTTTTTTAAGTTTGGTTGAAATAATAATAATCATTTTAATTAAATCTCTCTAAACTTTTAATGTTTGAGAAACTTTGTATATGTTTAGATCCATGTGTGGTGAGCAATCCGTGTGGACGCCACGCAAAGTGTACAGTGGTTGACCATAGTCCACATTGTGAGTGTCTTCCAGGTCACCGAGGAAACCCCGTAGAACAATGTTATCCAAGTTAGTATACATTATTATAAATCTTTGGTAGACAGAATTATTAATAATAATGAATTATTGGTAATTGTTGGTAGTGAATTGGAACCGGTTTTCACAAGTTGGGGCAAACTGATTGTTTCATTATCCTTGAAAAAAGAACCGGTTGTTAAGTTCTTTTTTATCATTGAATTTCAGAAACTTCCTACTATTGTTCATGATCTCTCTCTCTCTATATATATATATATATATAGTTTTGAAAACGTTACAAGAATATCAATTTTAGAAAAACAGTTTTGAAAGTATCACTTTTAGAAAATGATTACAAGTGTCTCAGTTCCAGAAAGTGTAATTACAAGGGTATTAGTTCCTGAAAGAGCAATGACGAGTGTCAGTTTTAGAAAATGATTACCAGAGTATCAGTTTTAGAAAGCGATTGCAAGCAGTGGCATAGGAAAAGGATGGGTTTTGGGGGCTCAAGCCCTCTCGCATTGAATAACGATGTACAGTGTTTCCCTTAACAGCGAATCACTTTATCTTTTTTAAAGTGGCTTGAGTCCCCTCATGATTTTTGAATGCTGTGCCCCTGATTGCAAGAGTGTCATTTTTAGAAAGTGATTACACGAGACTATCATTACATGCTGTTTTTAAATTTCAGTTGGCCCCGGCTGTCAATCTGATTCGAACTGTCCTGGCAATTTGATTTGCTTATCCGATGGGACCTGTGGATGTCCAGGAGAGTTTAAAAGACTATCCGATTTCTGCATCCGTGAGTACCATCTTGTTTTAGCAAAATAAATTTGGAGTTATACACAGTTGAAATGCTCCGTTGTGGTACAAACACGTGACTGAAACTAAAAAGTTAAATTACATTAGAAATATCGTTTTTAAGATGATGTGAAAATTTGTGAACACTTCTTTTTCCTTTCAGTAACGAGTGTCAACTGCAGTACCACCAATCCTTGTCCTGATAACCAACGCTGTGTGTATACTGGGCGAGAAGCTGGGTTCTGTATTTGTCCAAGAGGGTACAAATTGCTTGTGAGTGGGGTGTGCATTGGTAAGTGACATCGTTGTACTTTGTAAGCCCCTTAGTACAATCAATTTATAACTTCTCAGTAGTTAAATTGCCCCTCCCCCCCCCCACCAAGGTCAATTCTAATTTGTGGTAGGACAATTTCAGTAAAAGCTATTGCAGTTCAAACATTTTAGAATTGCCCATCCATATGAACACTCTCTATGTTTGATGGGGAAATTGTAGTCCATTCGGAAATGAAAATTTTCTTTTGAATGGAGTAATTTTAAACTATTCGACAATGAAATTGTTTGTCTTCTAGATGAGACAATCTGAATTTTGAGCTGTGTATTATGTATTAATACATGTATCTGTGCCCATACTAATATTCACTTTTATATACCAACCTAAGAAAACACCTTAATTAAGTGTGATTTTGAAATAATTTTATTTTTTTAATAGATATCAATGAATGTGCAGAAAGCAGCCATGATCTTTGTGGACATAATGCCGATTGCATAAACACACCAGGAAGCTATGAATGCCATTGTCCTGAAGGTTACGAAGGTGAAGCCTATGGTGGCGATTGCAAATTACGTGAAGAACCCGGATGCAAGAGCAATAGGGACTGTCTCTACCATGAAGCTTGTGACGTAATACATGGTGCATGTTATGATGTATGCACACGTGGCCAACCATGTGGACTTAATGCCATCTGCAGAGGAGAGAACCACAAAACATCTTGCACATGTCCTCCTCGCTATCGTGGCAATCCTTTGGTGAATTGTTTTTATGTGCAGGAGTGTGGTGTAGACTATACCTGTCCTGGTAATTTGATATGTCTGAACAGTAAGGAGTGTGGTTGTCCACCTCTGTATGATAGGGTTGGTGATTACTGCTTGATTACCAGCCGTAACTGTACAACAACAAACCCCTGTCCAACGAACGAAGAATGCTTGTACACAGGTATCCAGCATGGCTTCTGCGTCTGTCCTAGAGGATATGAACTTATGGAAAATGGTTTCTGCCGTGACATCGATGAATGCAGAGACGAACCGTGTGCTCCAAGCGCTCGTTGCACCAATCTCCAAGGTGGTTATCGATGTTATTGTCCTCCAGACACGATTGGAGATCCAGTTATCCGAGGATGTAAGTGTCAACTGTAAAATTTTAACGATTTCGCTAAAGTGCTTCCCCTTTACCTCTCTCTGTCTCCACTCAGGCATCATTTGATGCCAGACCTGGGATACCCATGGCCTGAAGGATCTTTATTTCCATTGTTAACCATGGTCTTCCTCTCCCTCTCCTGCTGCTTAATTCCATTCTTTCAACTCTATGAGGAAGGAGGTCTTGTTTTCTTCACAAGCCAACCCTTCCACCAATCTAAATCCTCTTCATCTATGGTATAACGTAACTCCATCTGTCCTTGCACCATAAAACTCAATCAACTAACTCTCTCTCTCTCTCTCCAGTCTTCAACATCACACACAATCTTTTGATTTCTATTCCTAGCAAGCTGTGTGTTAATTAACAATGATTGAAACATCATTTATAAACTACATAGTAAGCATTGTTAACTACACTAGTTGTGGATGTCTTTGAATATTGTATAGAATTATGTAATTAACTGTAGTATAGTATTTCATCACTTTGTTTCTCAATTTTTTTTATTTAACTAATATGTCTTTTCGAATGAAATTTTTTAATACAATGGACACATCTCCAATCTAAATGCAGTGTTCAGTGGAGGAATATTAATTCTGTATTGTACCAGAATTTTAATCAATTTTAATTTTAATCACAGGTACGACTATCGATAACGGTTGTAGATCTCATCACGATTGCCCATCAGACAAAGAGTGCGATTTCAGCACAGGCCAATGCACCAGTAAGTATATTTTGCCTCTAAAAGATTTATGCATTGACACAAATATTCATTCTTGCATGTACTATCTCAATAATTTTGAAAGAACTTTTAATACGTATTATGTTTAATTTTTAATACTATTATTTGGCACTAAAAATTAGAGCCAAGTAAAATTCTTAGTGAATGGTTATACTTTTAAAATAATGCATTCTTTAAATCAGTAGTCCTCAAATTTTTCCCTGTTCACTCAAAGTATCTCCAAAAATGTTTAGTTCTACTAAAAGATCCAGTATCTCTAACACAGCTCAATATACCTGACTAAAGTTAATTTTCTGACCATAAAATTCCTGCAAGATATCACACAGTTTACGCATCATCTCTCTGCATTGCTATTTATTTTAATTGCTAATTGTTTTAATTAGGTCCATGCTATATATGTGGCGAACATGCTGTATGCACAGCCAGAGACCATGAAGCAATTTGCAGTTGTCCACCTCTTTACATTGGAGATCCATATGACCACACGAGGGGTTGTTATGAAGAAGGTATGTACTTTCATATTTCCCTGTTTTCTGATTGCTGGGAATGCCAGACAACCGCCTGTGGCCATCCTTCCCATACTTTAGCATACAAAAAAGATAAATAAAAAACAAATTGGATATATCTATATATTATTTGAAAAGACATAATTGAACAATTCTTTGAACTTTTTCAGGAACTGTGAGGACTGTTCCACCATCCAGTGAGCTATCTGGTATGTTCTGTCATTAAAATTCTCTCTCTCTTTATGCATTAGTAATTATAATAATGATGATGCATTAATAATTGACTCTGTGCATTTTCTTGTATATAATGCCTTTAATTAATTTGTCAATATAGTGGTGTGCTTGGCTGATGGTGTTCAAGTGTCTGTAGAACTAGATGGCTTCAATGGCGTTATCTACGTCAAGGGACATAGTCAAGATCCACAATGCAGACGCATAGTCAGTAATAGAGAACGGGATATCATTGATTTCAAAGTACTCTTCAACACTTGTGGTCTCATTCACGTAAATGTAAGTTACCAAACTACTTTTACCTACAAACAAATCAAAATCTCTTTCTAATATCTGTTTTGTTGTATAATTTTGTCCAACTTGATTCCAAACCATACCAGATTTTATGCAAGTCCTTTGGTCTGTGAGAATGTAGAATATCAATAACTTAAATTTTTAGAAATCATATCTATATGAAGTTGTTTACATCTTTTGATTATAAATAAGAACACACTTTACATCATAGTAATCAAATCACTTCGTCAAAAATCTAGCATGCTTCATTAGCTTATTAAAGCACAGCCCTTAATGGCCTGCTCGTGCCCAGTTCCTCATAATTTATGTATAAATGCGAGCATAAACGTTACAGATAGATACTACCAATTTATAACGTTTAAGACTCAATTGTGAGCTAGGATATGTACGCTATATAGCAGTTAATGAATTTACACGTAAAATAAAACTTTATTTCCTTCCAGGGTGAGGCATCTTTTATCCTAGTTATTCAAAAACATCCTAAGCTGATGACCTATCGGGCCAGAGCTTATCACATCAAATGTGTATACAACACTGGAGAAAAGACAATTACGCTAGGATTCAACGTAAGGTAAGATTCAGTTTTCACCTATTGTCTTACAAGATTGCAGTGAATGAGTTTTCAAAGAATGTGAGAAAAATCCATCACTTCGGTGAATATATTTTCACTCTTTCAAAAGATTGTATTCGTGGAATGAGCATCGTACTCTCGTTCACATTAAGAAATAATCATTCATTTTCATTCACCGTTCACCTTTAATTTTCAAATTACAGTACTTTTCAATGAAATTTGGCAAAATTTGAAGTTCAGTGCTGATGCATTAAAAGATTGATATTTTTTAAGTTGCAGGAAAGAACAATTCATTAATAAACCATTCAAAATTCCTTAATCTTTCATTTAAAAGGTTAATCCATCAATAATAGAACGGTTTGTTTTCTCATTTAGCATGATTACGACATCTGGTACCATCGCTAACACTGGTCCTCCACCCACTTGCGTGATGACCATCTCGAGTGCAGATGGCCGAGAGGTAAACAGTGCAGAGATTGGTGATGATCTGCTTCTGAAGGTGGATGTCCAACCAGACTGTAAGTGTACACGGATCTCAGCCCATCCCCTTCACCTTTATCTCTGTCGGAGTGTGTATCACACGTATTATAAGATTTCATTGTATGTTACAGTTATCTATGGAGGATTTGCTCGAAGTTGCGTGGCTAAAACCATGGAAGACAATGAAGAAATACAATACGAAGTTACCGATTCCAGTGGTTGTGCTACCGATCCTAGCATCTTCGGTAACTGGCAGATGGATCAGGACAGGAAAGTGTTGATGGCGAGGTTTAATGCCTTCAAATTTCCAACGAGCAACAACCTGCGATTCCAGTGTAATATTAGGGTTTGCTTTGGATCTTGCCCACCGGTAAGTGCACTTCTAAATGTAGATTAAGCTACACTACCCAGGTCACAGCCCAGGTGGTCCATAGTGTTACGAGGTGGCTTCTTTAATGGCCGCCGCCACCATGCAACTTTTAAATAGTAACTCTAACAAAGGTTACTTAATACACCTTATTGCATTGATAGCCATTTCTAGGGACCACGTTGTTTCCTATTAACCCAGATTCTATATAAAATTTAATGCCCTGCCATTTTTACCATTCTCGGAACTGGCACAATGAGTCTAACATACAACAATAACTCGACAAATAATTATTATGCTTCCTGATCATTGTTTTACTATTATCTAGATGAAGCATCAATGGTATTAAACTTAGATATTGGCATGCACAAAATTTACTCAGAGTGGTTAGAAAAGGGGTCTCTTAAGGAGTTAAACTTATTTTTATCTTACTGGTGCACCTGTCAAATCAAAAAATTAAAATAAGGGAAGTCCCATAAAAAGAATCTTACTTAGAGCAATTATACATTACAGAAGATTGAAACGTCCGGGTGCTGCCCCAGATGGATTGTGGGATTGAATTAGTCATAGCATCGCTGATTTCAGGTGATAGATATCAAAAATAAATATTATGCTTATCGTGGGTGAATCATCATCATCGCTGAGCAGACAGGCATCTCTAGGCAGCCCATTTTTGGTTGATAGTTGTAACATACATCACCACTCCACTTATTTTAAACACTTATTACCTTTTGGGGACTTCTCAAACTGCACATCCTTTCACTCCAAAATTTACTTTTCAAGACAGCATGCTGTTGTCCTTTTTTCGTCATCCCTGCTACTCGGGTGGAAGCTAGCTGCATGCAAAATCAAACGGCCTCTTGTGGAACTCATCTCCGAGCTAATGAACTTTACAAAAGTGGTCTTTTGGCAGATGTAGTATAGTTCTCATGGTGGATATTTCAGAGAACCAAAGTTATTATGAAAGATATGTCCTTTGGGAGTAGATAATCTTGTTGGCCCACCTTTTCAAGGCAGGAATCAATGCACACGAACACATCATCTCGCGGCTGAGAAGTATCCAACCTTGGGTATAGTACCTTTCGTTTCTTCTGCTTTATATCATGATTGTAAACAACATCGATGAAGATAGACAAGAAAGGATTAATTAAGCTTATAATTAATCTCCGTATTGCAACAATAATATAATATTGTGATGTAAAATATACAAACATTACGCTTAGGTCATGAAAACTTCTGAAATATCTTTGCGCCCGTAGTCTGGCCCTGTAGCTAAATTAGATCATGATGGAAGCATAATACCTTATCTCGTAAACAGTAAAAATCTGAAGTTATCAAACACAAATATAGTTTAAGCATTTTCAATCCATGTAAGTATTACAAGCTGAAACTAAAACGACAATTAAATATGAAAGAAAACCTTGTTTTAATTGTTACACGGTGTTACCTTAACCCAATGACACAGTGCCTACATCGCAAAATTGGATTTTTTTAAAAATTCATAAATTCAGGGATTCACTATTAGTTCTAAAACTAATCAGAAGCACATTTTTTTATGATAAATATTTAATTAACAGCAAAAGATTGTTTATTTGAATTTTTAATGGCACAAGAGCATCTGGGCTATACTGCGCCAAACATGGTAAAATCAAAGACCGTTGTAAAACCCAGTACTTTTTAAAAATTTAAAAACGTGTGTATGGTCAGCATGGTCATTTAAAATGTCAGACAGTGATGAAGAGTTAAAAGTAAGAGTGCGGGCAAGTCTATGATAGGGGCATTGAGTTAAAATGTGTAAAACACTTATGGGTTCATTGCACACTTGGCAAATTGGTGCTGGTTTTCCTTCCAACAGATGTCTATGGGTGAGATGGGAATGCCCAATGCGAAGTCTAGCAAGGAGAACCTCCTCTTTCCGATTTTTACGGTATGAGGAGGGCCAGTTACCAATTGTATGCAAATTGGTAACTGGCCCTCTTAACAGGAAAAGGATATCATTATACAGTAAAACCTCTCTTAGGTGACCACCGCCGTTTCCGTGAAAAAGCGGTCACTCAGAGAGGTGGTTTCTGAATGGAAGTAAATGTAGTAGTGTAGGCCTGTAGCCAGGATGAAGGGACAAGGCAAAGGGCATATGGGGCACAGGGCACCCTGGGATTGTTCTATATATATATATATATATATATATATAAATAACTCGATATGTGAGGCAACTGGGACCATGCCCATTTTGGCCCAAGCCTGTAGCAGTGGTCTATGGGGGAGGGAGAAAATCCATTTCCAGAAAAAATGGCTTTTAAGGGAGGTGGTTGCTGAATAGAGGTTGTCGTTAAGGAAGGCTTTACTGTATTTTAAAAATAAAAACGGATTCCACATTTTTATTGTGAAATTATTTATTTAAAACATTTCACAAAGGTTTAAAACGATGTTCCGTTTGGTACAATTTAAATGGGCTTTTCTTTGCTCCTCTATCATGAAACTTTTTTAACGACTATCAGTTCCGTTAACTAATATTTTTTTCCCCTCCGTTTAAGCTCCAAGAAAAAAAATCGCTGTGAAAACAAAAGTCAGTTGACACGGGGGTCAGATCAAGCATGGACAGGGGAAGTTACAGGGATCATGACCCTCTCCAAAATATATTTTTTTACTGTAAAAAATTCCAACTTTCATGATAAATGAAGGGTGTTATTCCAAGACCATGGCAAATTCTGTCCTTGACCCCCTCAAAATGAAAGTCTGTATCCGCCCCTGGGTCAGATAGTAGAAGTTTTGCCATATTTCGAAATTTTGAGCTCCTGCTTTTTCAATGTTTCAATTTCAATTTGTTTGTAAGAAAATTAAATTTAGTAGACGCCAAAATTTAATCCCCCCAAATCTTGACTGTAAAAAGCTGAGAGTTCAAAGTTTGCATACGAAATGAAATTTACATCCATTATCGACTCTCAAGAGAGATAGCGTAAAAACGTCGTTAAACAGAAATAGTCATTAATTAATTCGTATTAATTGTTTCGTATGAAATTGTACATGACAATGGAAATTGTTCTTTGACGTTAAAAATGTATTCAAAATAGCTCTCTACTGTAGATCTTGTGTATATAATTTTTTTTACAGAGGTTTGAGTCTTTATGCACTTTGTGATAACAATAGGGAAAATTATAGAGAGGGATACTAAAATATATAAATTTTCAATGAAAAATTTACGTTAAGAAATGTATTTAGTATTATTAAATATATTAATAAAATACATCAAAACATTTATGGATTTAGCCCCCACCTGTAACAAGCGTCTAGCCAATGGCCTGCTCCTATCTCATCTGATTTTACTCTATCTTTTCATTTGATTGTATTTTAATTCCTTTTCTCTTTATAGTTTTTATTTATATACATTTTAAACCGCATGTATGGTCTCGTCCTGTTTAATGCAGAATAAAACTTGCGCCATAAAAATACAACTAACCAACCAACCTCATGTTGTATTTTCTTTGATAGCAGACGCAAAGTTCATAAATTTCCTTTTAACTCAATAGGTGAATTGTGATGGCATCGATGCCTTTGGAAGGAAGAAACGTCAAGCACCGGATCGCAGTCTGTCTGTAGATGGATTCCAAGAAGGGGCTTTAAGAGAAGAAATCATGGTTCAGTCCAACGCCATATTAACTTTCGAAAAGAAAGAAAACCAGGTGGCGCCTCCAACTGAAGGTAAGTTTCTAAAACCGTTCTGATTGTTAGAGTAAACAACGTTTCAACACAAAAATACTTTTTTATGTTATGCATTATCACACAGAAATATATTTTTGATTTATACATTGGTACTTAGACAGTGGCATAGCTAGATATTTTGCCGCTTGGGGCGAGTGACTGTCATTGCCATAATTGTTGTACCTGTCATTGTTTTTTAAAGGCTAATTGCCGCTCCCCAAATTGTGGCACCCGGGGTGTCCGCCTCCCCTAGGTACGCTACTGTATTTACAAATACTTTTTTTAATGTGTTACTATAAAGGGATATGATACATTTTATATCCACCCAAACGAATCAGAGGTGCAGCCAAGGGGGGCAATTTTGGGGGTTGTAACCCCCCATTGCAATGAAATTTTGTATATTTAACATAGGAATATATGTTATAGCTGTATAACCCCTCCCATTAAGCCAAAACCCTTCCTTTATGAACGTTCTGCCTACGCCACTGAAATCGATGCTTGAGATATGGAGTAGCAGTGCAGTTTGTGCTACATCTCCATGTGTTATAAACATAGGCGTAGCCAGGGGGAGGTTTGGGGGTTGTAAGGCAATGAAATCTTGTATATCTAACATAGGAACATATTGAGTTGTATTCTCTGTAACCCCTTCCTTATAAATTATTTGCCTACGACACTTGTTATAAAGGTCTTGTTTGTGAGAATGATAAAGAAGTGGTGGTGGGGGATAAAGCAAAGAAATCATTAGATGTCATGATAGTGAAAGTTGGTTGGGGCTGGTGATTTTATAGTTTAATTTTATGGATTCATTTTATACATTTTATTAGGAAAATACTTGTTTTTAATCCATTGTCCAGAGTGTTTATGGATTTGGAAAACATGGAGAAGGCAAGGGTCTTTCTGATAGAAAAATGTCAGGAAAATTTGAAATGTTTGAATGGCTTATATATATTTGAATGAGTTATAAATGGCTTTAGGTTAGCGGATTTTATGGTCTTAAAAGTTGTTTTTATTGCTCAAAATTTAATGCGTTATGTGTATTGTTTACTGTCATTACTGACTAGAAATTAATTAGTATTTGGTCTGGAAAAGTCAGAGAAGTTTGAAATAGAATTTGGGTAGACACTGATTATTAAACAGAAATGCATTTCCTTTTAATCACTACTTACACCGTCATCTATTTTCTTTCATGCATTACTACGCTCAAAACAATTTACATTAAGGTACTGAAATACATATTTTTTCTCACTATCTCGCTGCATTACTTCACCAGAAGAATCCATTTAATGAATTCTTATATTATTTATTGAATTTTTATTATAATTATTTATTGAATTTTTATTATAATTATTTATTGAATTTTTATTATAATTATTTATTGAATTTTTATTATAATTATTTATTGAATTTTTATATTACAGTATACAGAGATATAAATATGAGAGACAGAACTAACAATTAACAAGTATATTGTAATTTGTTTAAAATCAATCTGTATTTTAATGTTTCGATATATTATATGTTTAGGACCATCGATTGAAGAAATCGATAATGTGTGTCTTCCAAAACTGGGACTCATCATCTCACTAGTGATAACGACGCTACTAGCTCTTGTTGCTGTTGCCGTGGCCATATCTTGCTGGCTGATGGCATATCGGCGGCGACCAAAAGCAGCTGGACCACTGCCACATCCTCCAGACTTTCCTAATCCGTTGTACACTACTCCTGAACCTGTAGCAGAACCTTCCCCAGACTATTATCCTTCTTCCCACAATAGTATGTAAGAGTTTAGGAGGAACTATCGAACACTTTAGACTTGATGTCCTTCAGGAGTATAGTGCTCATATGTGAAATCAAAAAGAAGCTGCCATCCGTAGTCACTCATACAAGGGAGTCTGCATGTTCAGACTGTCATAGGACGGCGGCTTGTGATATGATGCGTTTCATCGAAGAGATAGCTCGCTTTCCTGAGGGTTTTGCAATGTGTTTCCAAGCAAGATCACTTCCTTCGACTAGCTGGTATAGTGTTCCAAGTGCCAAACTGTGTTTCTCAACCTCAGTGTGTGGGCAAGAATCACCGAGAATCAAACACTTTGTGCTTCTTACCACTGCGTGTACATCAAGTAACCCCTTGCGGCAGGAAAACGAGCTATTGATTCCATGACGGGACTGTACATTTTATTTCTTTTACGTGGAAAAGGGAAGTAACCGAACAAGGTTATTGGTGATTGGGTGCTTATTTTAAAAAAAAGTAATAAAGTCCTCAAATGTCGCTTTACAGATTGGGTTTACTTTTACGTGGGACAAGGCTGAGACTTTTCACTTCTAGAGATTCCTATACTCATTCAGAGATGGCGTATACTCATCCAGGTATGTTACATGTATTTGTTGGGGAGAAATGCCATTAAAGGATTTCAAAATCGTCTTTTTCTCATTTGTGTATTGTGGTCGTTCACGGAAACGTCCGCCTTTTTTTTAAAAAGAAGTTGAAAAGTCTCAACGTTGTTTATCCCGTATGATTTGTTAAGCCACATTTGATGAATAACATGAATGTTTTTGTATCGTTTTTATTTATAATTGTGCATGAATAACCATTTATAGGCAATTGTTTTTATGTTTTAACGTTTAAAAAAATTGTTGAGAATTGATCTTGTACTCAGGCAGCTATTTTTTGTAACAGTCCTGGTAGACTCGCTCATTGCCCTATAACAGAGGTTACTGTGACACCTCGTCCATTTTTTCTTACTTTTTTTTAACAAAAGGCAGCTAACGGGGGTGTCACTTAACCATTGTTAACTAATGTCTCTTAACTTGTCGGCCAACTATTAAAATTTGGAACCAATGCGTTATTTTTTGTTTTTGAAGCTATAGAACAAGTTATTTGTTAAACCGATTGCTGAAAATTGTATTTTTGATAAACATCATGTCCGGTGCAGTGTGTAGTGATAAAATGTCCGAAGTTTGTATAGTTTCTGCTTTATGTATTTTTGAATAAAGGTTTACTTATGCTAACACATACGCTTTATTTCTCTATGCCCGTAATTGTGCAATGACGCAACAAAGTTTTTGGGGAATCCCAGTTGGATTCGTACTCATGGTGGCATAGTGGTCATCTATCATGACCTTAACTTGGGTTTGATTACAATGGTATTATTGAACATGTGCCATTTTTCTGCCCACCATGAAGTTTGGTTTCCTAGGAAACAAAAATTCAATTCAGCTACTATAAGGCCCATAGTAAGACGTTTGTTACACGAGGCTCAAAATTAACGTTTTGATTAATTTATTTAATACTACTATGTATCTTACTAGAGACCAGTATATTCAACATTAATGAACACATTTTTAATGTAAATTTTGCACTAAGAACTCAGAGCTAAATTAAAATTTATAGTTTTCCTTATCCATATTATAGAGCAGATGAAGACTCAAGGGGCGAGTTTTCTCACAAAATGCTTGCCCCAGTGGCTTTATGTGTTGACCATTATTTGGCAATTGTGTTATCCCTGAGAAGGGTAATAATATCTTACAACGAATTCCTAGTAGCGATTTTTGTTTTGTTTTGTTTTATGAACTTTATATACAAAACTTTATGTTATAAAACTCGGAAGTCTATATTGTTGACTGTGTATTTGCAAGTTAAATTCGGTATACAACAAAAGAAAACGAATACAAATTTTGAAAGCAAAAATGTGAACACGAACTTTATTTTTACATTGAAAAGTGAATATAATGACAGTGTATATAACAGCTTTAAGTATTAAAATTTTAAAATTTGCAAAGTTCAAAGATTAAACTAAAACGATTATTCTACAAAAATAGATAACAGGAAGAATATAATACAAAAATAGATAACTTTTTTCTCTCCATTCTACACAATTTATGCTTAACTATTTTTTTCCCCATGGTATTTTATAACATTTCCGTCTTCATATAGTGATATACTTAGAGACATAATTAAAGACAAAAGTCAATGACATAACTAGGCATGAATGCGTGTTACGACTCTGACATGGCACTGCTTTTCTTCATGAATCAAGTCTTTGAATGACACCGATAACTGCTTAAAGTACAATGGAATGTTCTCTTGGCTCGGTATTTTGACTTGTGTCACCCTTGGGTAACAGAAATGCTATTAAGATTGGAATATTCTATTGTCACAGTGCTTTAACTTGGATCGACACTGTATGTGGAACAAGAATCTATTTCTATGTGTGACCGCATGATGACGCAGACAAATGCCATTAATACTGCAGTGTTTTATTGAGTGTCACATTTGGAGTGGCACTGATGATTGGAGGTGGAACAAAAATCCTTTTAATGTGTGTCACTAGTTGATGACGCCGCCAAATGCCATTAACACTGGAATGTCCCATTGATTGTCACAGAATTTTAACTTTCAGTGGCACTGGATGTGGTACAAAAATCTATTTTAATTTGCGTCACCATTTGATGACACTGAAAGCTTATCATAGGGTGAATCCAATGATTGAAGTAAAGAATTAGTGAACGAAAAATCCAGACCATCACCCTCGCTGTCTTTACTTGCCCTAAAAAAAAGAAGATATAAAAGAAATTAAACAGTCAATACATTGAAAATTAGCAACAAACAACGAAGCAAATTTTAAAATACATAGATGCTCAATATTAAAGGATAGTCTTCAAAGCCATAACTCACAGTATACGAGTGTAATTATTATTATTATCTTGCATGTTCCACTAAGCCCCAAGACTTTGCCATAGGTCATCTGGCATAGGGTCAACAGCTTAAAGTGACCTTTGACCCACCATACATTAATACATAACTGAGTTTATCGAGAATCTAGCCCAACTCAGCAAGTTTGCTCGTTTGCACGTTACAGTCAGTGGCGACTCGTGGCGAAAATTTAGTGAGGCAGGAGTTAAGCCAATTCACCAAACTACATTAATATACGTATTTACTCAGTTAGTGAAACCAGTTTCTTGGCGAGTATAGACCATAATGCAACTTACTTTGGTGAATTAGCCTAGTTCTACCTCACTAAAACAGCACCATGAGCCACCACCACCACTGGTTACAGTTCGAGGGCATGTAAGACCATGCTATATCTGAACCTACCATTTTCCAAGGAATCCGAATTTCTGTTGCTCACACTAGTGACTAGTAGACACTAGTGACTAGTAGTAGAGTTGCTCACACTAGTCAGTCAACTGCTGGGCTGCGGCCCGGTACCAGATCCTGGCATCAATTATACCAGTCTGTGAGTGGTTCTCCTGAAATTTGTCATTTTGGTTTTCCGAGCATTTTTCATGAATAAGTAATTTATCGTGGAAATATTCTGAGGAAAATAATAATTATGAATGCATCAGAAAACTCAGACCCAAAACGCCTAAATAACGTATGTGCAGCAACGGCCAATGACCAAGCCATGTGTTTTAAATATGCAAGCATTCATGAGTAATACAGAATTTTCAGACATAGAAATCTTTTAGCATTCAAGAAAGGGTATACCGCTCGTAATAAGTGCCTGCAAGCCGATTACAATAATGTATGGTGCATCCTCTGTTCCGAAAGCTGAACAAAATAACATGCATTGCAAACGCCAGTAACCAATCAGCAAAGTGTACATTAATAAAAGAAGCATACTTATACATTTTATAATTCTGCAATAATTACTTATTCGTACTTATGAAAGTTTAATGTATGAACTTGGGAAAAAAAACTGGAAACTTATTTAAGGGTACATTTGTTGGGACTGGGCCCTTGTCTTTAAAAAAAAAAAATAGAGAGAGAGAGGTCCGCAGCCTCATAAAGGTTGAAAAGCTCTAAACTACACAATCCAACTCCAGGCTACAGTGGGCAGAAAATAGAGAAAACGCTCTACACTACCACAGAGCTATAGTTCCATACTAGTTACCTGTTTGAACTCATTCGTCATCTTTAGGGTACGTTCAACATTGTATGGAGACAGCTACTTACGAAAACTCGAATTTGTCATTGCTGTGGTTACTTTCCATGTTCAGCATACATAAAACAGACCTGGTTTTAAATGACTTTAGAAAAGAAAAAATGAAATACATACGGACTGGGAATTCTCCCACTGGAATCTGTAACATCTGTTGCAGTGGAGCTTGCGTCATCTATTCTAACGTTTGAGCTTATCTCACTTTCATCGGAAGAATTGTCATTTTTTGATTTAATCGAGTTACCATCGATGCAGAGTACTTCTACGGTTTGATCTTGGTTAGTAGAAACGTAGATGGCACCATTGAGAGTGGCTGGCCCAAGATACTGTGGATTTGGTACTTTCAAAACTCCACGAATGCCACTGTATAGAGAGGGAGAAGACAAAAAATAATGTTCCATAGACAAAGTTCATAAAACATACATTAACAATAAAAAATTCTCAATACCAATGAGTTTCAATTAAGAATTTTTTGGCCAAGAATTTACACTACAAAATTCTTGAAATGCATAAATTCTCTAAGTTCAAGTCTCACTGACAACGAATTCTATCTTTTACGAAAATTCACTGACAACAAATTCAACATTTTATATTAAAATTCTCAACGTGTAAGCTTCGTCACTTAACAAATTATTGCACATTTTCTATGTGCGCACAAATTCCATATACAGTAAAAATAATTTATAACGATCAGCAAGGGATTGTAGCCAGGATTTAATTTCGGGGTGGAGGTCAAAATTTTTTACAGCATGCAAGGCCGTAGCCAAGTCCCATTAAAAATTTAGTTTCGGGGAGGACCAGTCCCTACGATCCCCCCCCCTCTTAGAAAACAGTAATTACACTCACTGGACTACTCAATAAGAAAAATAGAAAAAAAATAATACTTTTCATTGCTTCCACGTGGCAACAGTTCAATCACTTCTACAGAATTAAAATGAGTCATGAAGAGATATGGCAATCTGTAAGCTAAAGCAGGCAAAAAAGTAGATGATGCGATACATTAGTATTATGTTATTTACATAAATTAATATAATTATACATAAACTCTCGTATTAATTTTCTAACAAATGAAAGCAAATTATTAAATCGATACTTATATGTACTGATCTAGGAAGAATAAAAATCTTATTTTATTATTAAAGGGATCATTCGTAACAGCGTTGGTTTATTTTTGCTTAATCTTCACATGAATTATTAATTATAAACATTTTTAAAAAATGTGCACAATCTGTAGAAATCCATTCTACAAATCTGTAGAATAATCCATAAAGTCGTTAAAAATTAATGAACTTTACGGAAAATTTGTAAAAGGCAGTAGCAACAATATCGGTAATATTGTTTTTGAATTAATTAATAATGCTAGCTGGACAAGAGTGGCATGTTTTTTTTAGAATCCCTGTCGTCTTCTTTTCGTCCCTCTGTCCAACGTAAAATTTATCCCATTGACAAGAAGCTTCCAATCTGGATTCACTTCAAAATAAGTTTTGTTTAATGACATAAGAGTTAAGATCACACGGTACCAGGGGCTGTAATTTTCCACGGCATCGAAGTCTCTGTTGCCAAACCCCAGAACACAAATCAGTACAAGAAAAGAAACAAAGCAAGTGTTCAGTATCAACAGGGCTCAAACCCGGTTTTCCACAAGGTACATACAGCGTTACCTACCATCAGGTACACCTCTATTTGAGGGACGATTCCTCTGGTCTCAAGTGTATATATACACCAACAAACGTACCTCTGAAGAAGGGACACCTCTACGGGACAAAGGTCCGGTCCCATGGGTGTCCCTCATTGGGAGATAACACTGTAAATATATTTCCTCTATGCCACCACATAGATAACTGAAACACATTGTACACAGATTTACTGACCCAGCCGGTTTTAAACATCTTCACGGATATTATACAGAGTCCCTATTTACGTTGTAGGAAAAAATTCCTTGATCCATCATAAACAAAACTTTCAATTTGTTTTTTAAACTTTGGTGGTAGCAAAAACAGCCATACATTATTTGCAGGTTTATCTATTCAAAACAGGAGTTGGAAAAGCTTTCTGCCGACCAAAAAACTTGTTTTTCTCCGATTTCTAAGAACGATTACAAATTCCCTGACAATTACAGGTTATTCAGGTGTGTGGAGATGCTGTTTTGTAACACAAATACATCAATAAGCAATTAAAATATAATTTACGTGTTTCTTGCATAAAACACGAGTAAAACACTCAATTTATTAGTGTTATATGTAAGAAACACGTTGTAAATTTTATTTTAATTTCAATTTTGTGTAGTACATCAACAATATTTTCATCAATAAACAAGTTTTACTAAACAATATCGATAGCACAAAGTTCAGATAGGCTGACACACACACACACACACTCACCAAAAGCCAATGGCAACCTTGACCATTTCATATCTTCTGATCTCGTTCGCTGTCCAAACCCATCAACGAAAACTCCAAGTTCTAAATTTCAAATGTGAAAAATAGAGTTAAGAAATCCATTATTTCACAGCAACAAATTTAAGTAACTAACTGACTTGAATCAAATTAACACAATTTTAGAAACTTACCATGAAAGCAAACTAAATATTCTTCCGATTCGTTATCACAGGAGACTTGGAAAATTGAAATAGGAAAACTTTGGAATTGTGCAACGCCATAAACCAAACCTGCTAGACTGGAGTCAGTGCGATCGAGAAACTCTAGATAACAAGACGTAGGTATATTAGATAACACAAGTTAATAAGAGACGAGTACTCTAAATAACAAATATGTTCACAAGCAGACAGAGCCACTGGATAACAAAAGACGAGTTTACAAGATAAGTTCGCTAGATAACGAGAGGCAAACTCACTAATATAAGAAGAGGTAAGAGGAAATATAACAAGAGACAAGTTCACCAGATAACAGAAAAGTTCACTAAATAGCAAGTGGTAAATTCACCAAATAATAAAAGATAAGAAAATGACAAGAAAATACCCATAAATTGGACTTAAACTCTACCTACTCCATGGAAAGAAAATAATCACCTTCGACATCGTAAGTTTGAAGATCCATCTCAAAGAACTTGTCACAACCCAAGATGACGGTATTCTTTGTGAAATGAATGCAACTACAAGGTTCTTGAGTTTTTGCAATCTAGAAGGGAAAAAACATTTTCAACAAAATTGTAGGAAGATGTTGAGGACAAAAAATAATAGTATTTGTTTATGTTTGTGGATCAAAGACAACAAAAGGCCATGCTGCACCGAAACCTAGAGGTTTATGAGAAATAGAACCACTGAGGTCATGGAAATCAAATTCTACCAGGGTGTCTATCCACCCAAATTCTATTTCAAATTTCCCTGACCAAATCTTAATCGATTTTCAGTCACTAATTACAGTAAACAACACACAATGCATTAAAATTTGTGTAAACAAAATAAGTTTCATAAGACCATAAAATCCATTAACACAAAGCCATTTATAACTCAATTACAGTGAATTTACAAATTCAAAAACTGTATTAAAAAAATTGCATTTCTTTACACTAAAAACTTGCATTAGTATTTACAGCAACATTTCCATTCGGCCCTTTTGAAGTCATTATAAAAGAGTTTAAATAACAATAAATACGAATCAAATTAATATACAATATCATTGTTTTATACTTTTCAAATTCGAGTCATAATTGTAATGTTCTCCATCTACCTTGCATATTTTAACATTAAATGCCTCATTTTAATGATTCAGCCATCATAGAATCCACATTTAACATAAAATTACATTTATTGTAGTTGATTTTAACTGAAACTACAACCAATCTATTACTCTTTCATCATTGCTTTTCCGTTTCTTTCTTACGTCTCTTAATAACGGACACTTTTCAATTCCCCGGCAAATTTACATCGAATCATATGGACGTTTTACTTCTAAATAGCAGATATTCTATATAAAAGGTGCGGACACTAAAAAATTGAAGTTAACAGACAATGCAAAAAATGCATTTTTGTAATCTAAATTGTAAGCAGATATTGTAGATCGTTAAAATGAGACAAATGAGTTGCCTTCACGGGGTGGGGGGCACAGAACATTTCGAAGCACCCTTTTCATTTTTCCAATTTATGAAAGGAGATGGGTGGGTTCCGTTTTAAAAGAAATGCTTTCCATGAAGTCGAACAACAACTGCAAGAAATTTGTGATTCACAGATAGCCATTCTCCTGAGCAGCAGGCACCTTCAACAATGCTGTCTTTGAATAGATACGAGCACTAGCCTTCCCATCTCATTTAAAACGTCACGACTGAAGAAGCAAGGATCTAGTTTACCAGTCTAGTCTAAGTAATGCCGATGTCCATATGCAGCTTTCTGCAGACGTCCTTTAGAATTTGCACATGCTGGTTGCAGTAGGGTTCGCCGTTTTCATTTGAGAAAAAGATGTCACAAAAACGTAAATGCTTATCTTTAAGAGAGAGAGTTGATGTTATAAATTTAAAAGAAGCTGAAAAATTAAGTGCGCGTGATTTAGCGGAAATGTTGGGCATTGGGAAAACTCAAGTATGTGGAATTTTAAAACGGAATGATGAACTTTTAAAATGTTGGGCCGAAAATGGTAACTAAGAGACAAAAGAGCTTTCCCTAAAACAGAAGGATTAGCTGTGGATACCTTAACATTTGAATGGTTTAGCCGTGCTAGGTTGAAGAGCATTCCTTTGTCTGGAACTTTAATTCGAGAGAAAGCCTTAGCAATTGCGCAAAAAATGGGATTTTGTGATTTCAAGGCTTCGGGTGGCTGGCTGGATAAATTTCGAGCTTGACACACCATGGTGAAAGCGTATCTGTTGAAAACGAAATTGTTTTTGATTGGAAAATGAAAGTTAAGGATCTTTGCAAAGGTTATGATGATAAGAACATTTTCAACTGTGATGAATCTGGCCTCTTCGTTGGAGCTCTTCCGGACAAAAGTATGAGTCTCAAAGGTGAAAAATGCAGTGGATGAAAGATTTCCAAAGAAAAGCTAATTGTTATGTTATGTGTGAATACGATAGGCGAATTTGAAGACCTCTGATCATAGGTAAAGCTATGAAACCACGATGTTTTAAAGGGTTAATGTTAATGCATTGGACGTACAATGTCGGGCAAATAAAAAATCGCGGATGAACAAAGATTTAATGATTGAGTGGTTGTTAGGCTTTGATAGAAAAATGCAGAGGGAAAAAAAAGTGATTTTAATTTTAGATAATGCTTCTTCTCATCCTGACATTGCTTTGGAAAATGTCAAATTAATTTTTCTTCCTCCAAACACGACTTCTGTTTGCCAACCCTTAGACCAAGGCATAATTAAATGCTCCGAAACTTGCTACCGTCAGTGCATTGTAAGACACCTTTTAGCAAAAATGTAAGACACTAAATCACCAAGCTCTCTTTCAAGCAGTGTAACAAGCTTCTAACAAATCCAGGGTTATCAAAATTTCCAACAAATGT
>QLNU02015270.1:1943350-1989258 GCA_006491805.2 Dysdera silvatica | reverse complement strand
AACGCGTTGCAACACTGCGCCACCGCAGGGCAGACACACATAGCAGATGCTAATCGAAGGTAGTTGATAAGGTCGTATCATTTTATCAATATCCGTTTACGTCTTGTGTCCGACTCCATGTTAGCAACATTTAATGCTAGTTAAATTGAAGTCAAGATCATTCGTAAAAAATAACGTAACTTTATTACCTTTTCAACAAGAAATTCCAACTAGTATAAATGAACACATATTAAGATTGACTAGAAATTTAAGGTTAAAATCATTATTAAAAGTAGGTTAAACAACATGCTATCAACATTACCATCGCAGGAACTACACTGCGAAACTGAAAAGTTCATCAGAGACGACTATTAGTATTAACTGCTAGTCCGGCATAACCTAGCTTGTCTCTACTACGGCTCGATTAATACAACTCTTTAAAGCTGAACATCACATAGACATCAGCCAGCATGCGCTGACATAGCAACATTAAGGTTAAGATCAAAATGAATCAAACCGCAAAAAACAAGTGTTGCCTTGCCACAAACTTCTGAAAACTAATACAAAGAGCTTGTTTAAATGTCACTATCTTTGCAGTTTCTGAAAATTGCATATCTTCACAAACAGTTTTGAAAACAAATTACTTTTACCCTGAAAATGTGAAGTCTTAGAATAAATGTAACTGTAAATTTTTACGTCTATCAAAATTTAGATGAAAAATACCAAAAATTATTATTTCTCAATAGCTTGAAGAACGGTCATTTCTCCTTCAATTAAGAGACTTGCTTTTATGCTTCCTTCAAGATTTTGCACTTTTTGAGGCAAGTTCTTTCAGTCGAACAGCATCAGACCACTTCCTCTTTAATGAGGAAAATGAAGCCTAGACTATTTTCCATAGGGGGCCTAAGTCCCCACCGCGGCTACGTCCCTCATATGTAGAAAAATTATGATCCAAGAACAGATGAACCGTTAAACAACCGTTAAACCAAAAGAACGGTTAATGTTGATGAGCAAATCAGTTTTCATCTGATTACATGGACGAACCAGTTTGACTATCTCTAACATTTGCTGCCGTTTTAGTGATCGAAAATTTTCATTTTCCCCGATTTTCGTGAAATTCTGAAAAATTCGCTGATATCCAGGTTTTATTACCACTCTGAAAGTTCACACTACAGTGAAAGCTACAGTTTTCTGAGGAAATCCAAATCTGCTGCTTAGGGTACCAAACCTGGGACTAAGGTGGAGAGAGGGAAAAACAGCACAGACCGCTGAAATCAAACTCGGGTTAACAGTATGAAATGTGTTAGCAATGCATCATCGTGGGGGCCCAGGAAGGCACAATAAAGTCATCTTCAAGCCACGATACCTTTATACGGAACTTAACTTGCTAAGGATCAAATCTAACTCTGTGAACTTGAAGATCAAAGCTGCGGGTCATTGGACAAGCGGGAGTATAAGTGTGAATATGGGAATGAATTGGGAGTATATGTTAAATGCATGGGGGTAAAAGGGGGGAGAAAACAGCAAATGTACGGTTCGTTCACGAAAAGAAGTCCAATGAAACAGTCAGAAATAACGGGTGGTAACGTTACGGAGGACTACTACAGGTTTCTGGTAAACGTTTGTCGGCGCCAAAATCAAGTTTTGAAATTTGAGGTCCTCTACTGTAATAGGGTAGGCTGTTTGGGGTGTCACCTACTGTTATTTCTAACTGTTCCACCGGACTTTTCGGAAAGGAACAGTACAATACTAGCAGGATTTAAGCATGATAGCTAAACATCGTACATTAGACATCATTGCGTAAGTCATTCACCATTTCTATGCCCCACGTTTCTATCCCATGCTAGAACTCCATTTAGCTCGTAGGACTCTTAAAAAGATAAATTTTTATTGTGCAAGGGCAGTAATGGTCACAGTATGCCAAAAGATGTAGCTTTGAAAGAGGAAAAAAAAAAAAATACATCGAAAATTAAGCTCAAATCATTTACTTTCACACATTTCATTCCTAATTCTCTGTCAACTATACTACTCGGGACAGCAATGCACTTTTTTTTCTATACTACATACTTATGAGGTCAAATTTGTGATTTCAGCCTTATAAAGTAATTTAAAACTAAAGAAATCACTTTTTACACCCAACGCATTTTTTTGCTTGGGCGAGAGCTCTGATTCTTAACAGCATTGGAAATACATAGAAACAAACAGAAACCTTTCATTTTGGGAGCCCATTCGGTAATTCCCATTCTTTAAGGAGAATGAAGTCTTTAAACGTGATTCATCAGACATCGGGACTCATTTTTTTTCACAAATCGATCGTTTCCATTCGATTGCAGTTTGTGATGCAAAGAGAGTCATATTGCACTGTGACGAAAGACCTATAATCATCCAAGGGATGTGAATCTCTGCTGCCTTGAGAATTGAACTGCAGTCCGTAGATTGGTGTAACGAATGTCTAGTGTTTGCTACCACTAGGTATTAAAACCGAATTTTTCACGCTACCGGAAAGTGCAATAACATCACCACAGGTCACTTCAATAAATTAATGAAGTCAATTAAGTTTCTTGCAGCTACCCAATCACTTCAAATCACCCACGTTTCTCCATAAAAGTAAATCACACACTTCATAAAAGTGAATCACCACCAATCATTTTTAGCCACATTCCAGGAATATCTCCAATCGCAACCTTCCGGATGAAAGTTACAAATTTGACGAGAAAATGAAAGCTTACCTTTCGCTTGAAATTGCCTTAAGATCGCTTTCACGTGACTTAACAAGGTCTTCGAATTCAAGTGCCTGCTCTTCCACTTCCATGCAAGCGTCTTTGAGGGTTGCTACCATCTGTAACAGTAAAAAAACATTTCTTAAGGCAAAACTGAGACAACTAATGAAGAAACGGGGCACAACATAATGCTGGTGACAATGGGTTCTACGTTGAAACAGAAGGCCATTTTTTTTATGTGTTATGGCGCAAAGACAACTTTCATCAGACTGGGCCCATCAACGATTTCCCTATGACAATAGTTCCCAACCTTTTCCGAGTTGCGACCCGCATTTGCAGTAGCCAAGTAATCTGCGACCCCACCCCCCCCAAGTAGTAACCACAAGATCTGCGACCCCCTTCTGTCCGTCGCTGCCACATTTGCATAATAAAAGCATTTTTAACAGAGTAAAGAAAACACATTAAATACAAAATTATATATGTATTATTAATGTATGTATAATTATTAATGTATATTATTGATATAAAGTTAACGACAATTAGAATATTGTAATGTGCATAGTCATATAGAAATATAAAAGCGTTGGAAACATTTGGTATGAAATTCCTTATAAAAATAATTGCAACTAAAAATAGTTGAAGCACTTCCTCAACGCCGAGACCAGGCCGCAGTTCCGCCTGTGGTCCAAACCATTGTCAATTCGTTGCAACAAACAATGCCCACCCACCAAATTGCTGGCGCAGGACAACGCCGATGGCAAGCATCGATGGCAGAAACGTTCTCAGCACAAATGATTTCTACCTTCGGGACCTGAACTCCACCTTTAATTTGCCATGAGGTCACCACCGAGCTACGGCGACAATATATGTAATTCTTTTACGGAACGTATATATATTACGTTATTTCGTACCGGTAGTACATGGACTACTATTTAAACCAAATTGCAAAGAGACTGGTATTAAATTGATCGAAATGCACGTTGCAGCATACAGGTATGTATCCATTTTATAACGACACTTTCGATCAATCTTCATCGATCTTTAGGCAAATGAATAATAGTAATATACCTATACATCTCCAGTATCTGTAATTTCATATATAACAGAAAGTGAAAAACATAATTGGTAATAAAGGTTTCATTTCCATCACATACCTGACAACTGAAAAAATAAATCAAAATTTTTTAATATGTAGCCTATATATAAATGACCCATAAAATAAGACTTTTTTTTAATGATACCATAAGCATATTATTTAGTATTTTTATGAAATGGAAAAAGAAGTTGATTATACAATAGATTATCAAAGTTAACACTAATTATTTATGAAGTATATTAATATTTTTTAGATTAAGAGTGACTTTTTATAAGCTTGACAACATACAAAATTGCAACTTTCAAGCTTTTGTGTGGATTTTTACTTTTAGAAATCCTCGTTTAATGAAAAGGTGAAATTTTTTATAAAAAACTGCAGAAAAATGGAACACCAAAAGCAGACAATATGGGGGGCAGAGAGGGGCTGGAGTTCCCCACTAGCCAATTAGAAATTTTCTTATTTGCCTGATTCTGCTTTGCATTTACTTTCCAAAGGTAATTTTTAGCTCATTACTAATTGTCAAGCAGTATCGATTATTTTTATAGCATTTGGCACCAGAGTACATACACTAAAATGTTTGACAGCCCTGAAAAGGAGTAATAATTACCTGCCCCCCCCTACTTCAAGTACCTTACAGCCTCCTGGAACTAACTAAGAATCTATTGGTATTAATGAACAAAAAAAGTGTGTGTATAAAATTCTCCAATACGAAAATTTTCTTGACAAAAGCGTTATAGTCTCACAGCTAAATCCAGCCAAGGTAAACGTTAGCATCAAAATATAAGAAACAATAGAAATAAATGCAAAACAATTTTTATGGTGCAGTTCGATGGGATGATTTATGGTGCATATCGAACTGCACCGTAAAAATTGTGTTGCATTTATTTCTATTGATTAGTGCAGTGTGTCGCTATTAAACTATAAGAAACAATGTTTGCATTATACAGAGTAAATATAGCTACAGTCGTGCAACACCCTGACCTACAATTTTCCTAGGAATCCGAACCTTTAGAAAGATTAAAAATACAGAGGAATGGAATGGGGGGGGAGGGGAATAGAGGAGTGTCCTAATGTGATGCGGCCATTTGCTGGCTATTTTGGCAAAAGCCATGGATATAAATATTTTTAATGATAGACACTACACTTTCATGACCTTACCTTCTCTAATTTATTGCACTGATCACACTTCACCGCGAGTTCTGCTTTCAGAATTTCCAACTCGTTCGATATTTCAGATTTCTCATTTTCCGTCATGGTGAAATTAGTCTTTAGTTTCTGTAAAATTAACAAAAAAATAATATGTGCAGAGTTCAAAATTAAAACACGCAAAAACTTTAACAAAAACCAAATTAACAAGCTTAATGAACATTACACAAGCTGGTGCTGAAAATGTAAGTGTTTATAAAAGCAAGCATGATTTTTGGGTTTGGTCTTATAATATAGAAACAGCAAAGATCATGCTGTATCAGGAACTATTCTTGTAAAATATCATTATCCTTCACAGGGATAACACAATTGCCAAATATGGTCAACACAGAAAAGCCTCCGGGGCGAGATTTTTGTGAGTTTTTCGTGGGGGAATTTATTATACAATAACGTATATTTAGCTCAAACTAAAGCGTTTTGTTTTGTTTTTGGAGAAAAAGAGGTGCCGTCCTCATCCTGCTTTATCGGCAATTGTGTTATCCCTGTGAAGGGTAATAATATCTTACATCCTCATATACGAAGAAAAATGCGTTTGTTCTTGTCCTCGTTCGTCTAGTAGGTCAAGACACCGCGGGCTCAACGCGGGGACCCTGGTTCGAATCCAGGATGAGGACGGCTCCTCTTTTTCTCCAAAAACAATAAAGCTCTAGTTTGAGCTAAATATACGTGGGTGGCAAAAATTATTGTATAGAACTATTCTTACGAGGGATTCAAGCCTATCATCCAGGGTAGTGTTTCCCAAACTTTATGAGGCTGCAGCCCGGAAAATTCTTTTTTTTACAAAACGAAGGCCCAGTCCCAACAAATTTGCTCATAAAAACCTTTCAATTTTTTTTTTATTATTTTCTTAAGTTCATATATTTAACTGTCATCAGTATAAAAAAAATTATGGCATAATTATAAAGATTATTAGTACACTTTTTCTATAAGTTCATACTTTGCTTTCCATTTCCTTGCCGATTTGTCACTGATATTTGCAACACAGGTGTTATTTCTTTCAATTTTAGGAACAGGGGAGACACTGCACATTCCTGTATTCAGCTAGTAAGTAATTGTTATAACCACTCATAACTAGTTGTATATGCTTTCTCGAATGCCTTCGGTGACTATCTTTACAAACTCCCTGTTCTTACTTAAATCTCTTTCACTCATTCTCTCTCAAATACTGAACGATTCTAAAAATTCCCCATCATTTATGAATATTTCAAATTATATAATTATTTAAAAATACACGATTTGGTTACTGGCATTTGCTGCATGGATGTTATTTAAGCCTTCGGGTTCTAAACTTTTCAACGCTTTCACGAATATTATCCTCTTCAGAATATTTCCAGTGTAAGATACACTAATATACTGGTATCAGATATATTCATGAAAAATACCTAAGAAACTAAAATCACCAATTCCAGAAGATTCTCTTGCTACCCGGTGTAACTGATGTCAGAGCCTAGTACCGGGATGCAACCCAGCGACCAAGAAACACTAATCCAGGGAATCAAATCCCCGAACAATGGACATGAAGGGAAAAAACGACAAACATGTGGACTCAAACTTGGCAAGTATTTGGCGCTATTTGTACTCAAACTTGGCAAGTATTTGGCGCTATTTGTACTCAAACTTGGCAAGCATTTGGCACTATTTCGGACTCAAACTTGGCAAGCATTTGGCACTATTTTGGACTCAAACTTGCCAAGTATTTTGCTCTATCTGGACTCAAATTTAGCAAGCATTTTGCCCTTTTTGGACTCAAACCTAGATTCCCTGCATGGCAGACAAATATTTTACCAATACACCACTACACAGCCCGATATTATATTCGTGATCGTGTTTTATGGTATAAAGACAGCCAAGGTTATGCTGTGCCGGAGCCTACAGTTTTCTGGAGAATCCAATCCCTGGCATAAAAACGACACAGTCTACAGTATCACTGGAACCAAACCTAAGTTGATGGCACAATGTGTGAATGGCAATGCCACCACAGTGCCACTCACTGTTGTTAAATAAAATATACGACAAACATACTAAGTTAATACAATTATTATTATTATGCCGATGGTGACAACTTTGCTATCTCAAACTCAGATAATTTTCATACCCAGCTATGCCAACAGTTATCCGGTATAGCTTTGCAGATAATTTGATTTAACGCTTTGAGCACCAGTATAAATGCACAGAACTCAAACACGACCTGGTATATTATACTCACTTCCTTTTCTTTTGTAATTTCTTGAATCTGATCTTGAGTTTTGACAAATACTTTATTTATGTCTTTTTGTGTCTATGAAAAATAAAGGTCATCAATGAAAAAATAAAACGAAAAGATACAAGTTCATTAACATACATAGGAAGTTCGTAAGTGAAGGGTTACAGAGCTACAACTCCATATATATAATTGCATTATGATGGGGAGGGGTTATGACCCCATTCAACCCACCTTGCATAAACCATTGTATCTATTACAAGTAATTCTTAAATCCCTTGGCACATCCTAAACTAAAATGCTTAAAATAAATAGTTAGGTGTCTCAAACAAATTAGCCTTTTCCTTAACCTTGCACTGGTTAGGTGAGATTTTCAAACCACCAGACACGAACAATCAAGCTTGCTAGGAGACAGATCAGACTCTGTCCCGTAAACTCAAAGAAATGTTTATAGGGACTGTAATCTAACTAACAGAGGTTCCTTCGTTATAAAGTTTGCAGTAGACTAGCAGACTGTCATAATTAGACTGTAACCCCACCATAGCTAGATTGTAACCTCAGCATAGCTTGATTGTAACTTCATTATAGCTTGATTGTAACTTCATTATAGCTTGATTGTAACTTCATTATAGCTTGATAATATTCATTATAGCTAGGTCGTAGTTCGAAATCAGCAGGGGTCACTTTGATAAAAAAAAATCTTAAGTGTATTTTGGCAATTAAAAAATTATACAAAAGCACAAAAATATTCAAATGTAGAAACATTAAACGAACAGAAGATGATTAAACATATCACTTATATATTGCATATAATATTGTTGACATAGAACCATTCAAGTTTCATAAAATGTCATTTTACAAAAGGCAAACATAGGAAAAAAGATATTTATTTTACAAACAGCACTAAACACCAAGCCAGAAGAGTTATATATTTAAATATAAAGGGTGGACCATGGGAAATTGATAATATAAAGTAACTCAAAAAATTAGCACTTTCAGAAAAATGTTTCAAACAAAAGTTGCTGGTTGCGAAGAGGGGGGAGGAAGAGTTTTTCATTATCCATGTTTTACTTTCGCATCGTTTTCAATGTCATTTGAAGGTCAAATTCGTTTTTTGAAAAGGGAAACCCTTTTATTATTATTCCTCGTAAAAAATATATATAGTTCATAAAAATATAGGCTTCCCTTTAAAAAAAAAACACCTTTACCTTCAAGTGACCTTGAAAACGATGCCCAAGTAAAGCATGGATAATGAAAAACACTTTCTCCTTTCAAAACGTGTAACTTTTGTTTTAAACTTTTTTTTTTATAAAATGCTTATATTTTTAGATATTTTGCATCATCAACTTTCTGTGGTCCACCCTGTAGATATGCAGGACTTGACAAATCATGGTGAACTGTACTACACCCCTGCATAAAAAAACAAGAAAAAAATTAAACTACAACCTATATTTCAAACACACAGTAACATTAATAAAAAACTTTTTGATACTTTAAACCTAAAGGTTCAAATTTTCATCTAGTTCTCACTCACATTGGACCAAAAAAAAAAAAAATTCTCCGACTATCCTATGAAAATTCCCTAACCAAACATGAGCAACTTTCAACCGAACTTTGGTTGTGGAGAAAATGGCTTCACACTTTATAGGAGGTTTAGCTGTTCAAAATAGAAGTTAAGATCCCCCTGACTTCTCCAGGTTTGACCAAAATAATCATATTTCCCCCTGACTTTTCCAGGTTTGACCAAAAAAACATGTCCCCTGACTTTCAGGGATGATTTCAATTCCCTTGACAATTTCAGGTTTTCCAGATGTGAGGAAACCCTGGTTCTTAACTAAATACAAAAATCTAGTTGCCAATAACAACTGAATTTGTCAAGCCCTGTTTACAAAAGCACACACAAGCTACATTGTCTACAAAAAAAAAAAAAATATATAGGCTGCCTAACTCGCAGAATACGCAACCCACTCGATTCTAATTCGTGTTTCGAAAACTGGCAATTAGTACTGGCAACACTGGTTATTGGCACAGTCAGCCGCCATGTTGTTTACACTGTTCTCGTCTGCCTTTTTTCTCCTCCCGATTCTAAAAAAATGAGTACTTATTCTATGCGATCGGATGTTTACGGCATCAGCAAAGTCACTAGCCGCCATGTTGTTTACGGTGTTTTTGGTCATCCTCCTCTTTCCCTCACATACTTTTCATCTATCCTCCTCCCGTAATTAACGTTATTCTGCTTCCTCCTCTTTGCCCCCTCCCTACTTTTGGGAATCCACCCCCTTCCATAATATCCCTAAATCCTCCTCCTCCCACCCTACTTTTCTCGTTAATTTTCTTCCTCCTCTTCCATTCTTTTAGTGCATCCCCCCTTTCCATTATTCCGTCTCCTACCTCCGAACCTAAAAAAAACAATACCATGTTTCCCACGCCATTGAAAATCATCTTCAACACCATGTCCAGCACATGGAATCACCATTTTCTTCCCCTTCGGATACTCATACTCACGTGCAATTAAACCCTTTTTCATGGCCCACTCAATCTATAAAAAAAACAAAAACATAATCCATAAAAAATTAAAACATTCAGACGCTCACTATGAGCATAAAGAAGAAAATATGGTGTCTCATACCAGATCATGCGGGATTACACACAACCACGTGAACCACGGGACCTCCCGTCACAACGCTATCTAGAGCAATTTCTTACGGTTTTAAGGGGATAGATGAAGAAGTGGGTTGCATGTTCTGCAGTGTCACCATATACACACATACACACACACACTGAAGTGCCAGAAAAACTGATACAGGCGTGCGTATGCAAATAACGGAGCTTTGCAACCAATCAGCGTAACGCGATGCTGTCGGCAGCGCCTATATAAGACAAGAGATGTCTGGCAAAGCTGTTAGATCGGTTCTTGCCGCTACAATGGCAGGTTATCAAGATTTAAGTGATTTTGAACGTGGCGTTATAGTCGGCACAAGAGAGATGGGACATAGCATCTCCGAGATAGCGACAAAATTTGGATTTTCGCGTACGACCATTTCACGGGTATACCGTGAATATCAGGAATCCGGTAAAACATCAAATCTCCGACAGCGGTGCGGCCGGAAAAAGACCTTGAAAGAACAGGACCTTCGACGACTGACGAGAATCGTTAAACGAGATAGACGTGCAACACTTCCTCAAATTGCCGCGGATTTCAATGCTGGGGCATCAACAAGTGTCAGCGTGCGAACTGTTCAACGAACCATCATTGATATGGGATTTCGGAGCCGAAGGCCCACTTGTTTACCATTGTTGACTGCACGGCACAAAGCTTTACGCCTCGTCTGGGCCCGCCAACACCGCCATTGGACTGTTGATGACTGGAAACACGTTGCCTGGTCTGACGAGTCTCGTTTCCAATTGCATCAGGCGGATGGACGTGTACGGGTATGGAGACAACCTCATGAATCCATGGACCCTACATGTCAACAGGGGACTGTTCAAGCTGGTGGAGCTTCTGTGATGGTATGGGGCGTGTGCAGTTGGCGTGATATGGGACCCCTGATACGTCTAGAGACAACTCTGACAGGTGACACATACGTAAGCATCATGTCCGATCACCTACACCCATTCATGTCCATTGTGCATTCCGACGGACTTGGACAATTTCAGCATGATAATGCGACACCCCACACATCGAGAGTTGCTACCGAGTGGCTCCAGGAACACTCTTCTGACTTTAGACACTTCCATTGGCCACCTAAATCGCCAGACATGAACATTATCGAGCATATCTGGGATGCCTTGCAACATGCTCTTCAGAAGAGATCTCCAACACCTCGCACTCCTATGGATTTGTGGACTGCCCTGCAGGATTCCTGGTGTGAATTGTCTCCAGGATACCTTCAGACATTAGTCGAGTCCATGCCACGTCGTGTTGCGGCACTTCTGCGCATGCGCACGGAGGGGGGCTGCACGATATTAGGTAGGTGTACCAATTTTTCTGGCACTTCAGTGTATATACAGTCAAGCTCAGTTATAACATTCAAGAGATCACCGATATTATGATGCTATAACATTTAAAATTTTAATACGATAGCCGTCAAGTTGGCACTACTGAATTGCATTCAGTGAAGAAAAAGTGCATTCGAGAAGGATGCAAAAGTGAAATGCAAACACCAAGTTGAAATAAGCATGCGAGAATACAGCTACACACTACTAAAGCTGATTGTCGTGCCAACGCAAGCGTGCGTTTGATATTGACATGTTACCTACTTCGCACATTTCCTGCATGACCTTAATCCGTTCCTCCAACCTAGCCTTTTCAACTTCAATCTAAAACATGTGTTAGTGTTTTTAATAATGCAAACTTTCTTTCAATACTAATCAAAATGTTTAATGCATATATATGCCCCAAAAAGTTACACCAAAACATATATTGACAAGAAATTAGTTTCTGCACTACACATTTCTAACTAAAAAGTCCTTGTCTTTTTTTACTTATAAATCAGAGCTCTATCTTAAAGCAGAGACGGATCCAGAGATGGATTTGTGTGGAGGGGTAATGTAAAATACAGCAGGACCTACTTATAACAAGCCCTAATTTAGCGAGTTTCTGGATACAGCGAGGAAAATATGGATTTTGTTTGGTATAATAATTAAGTGCAATACAATTCAACCGCTTTTAGCGAATGAGTCTTTTTGGATCCTGGATTTAACAAGGAATTTCAAAAAAATAAAATAGGAAATCAAACTTTTATAAAAATTCCATTGTTGTATGCGATTAGTCGTTATAATCGGTACTTATTATAACCGATTTCCACTACATTTTCATGGATTTGGGTGGGAAATTTCCCTAATCTCTTCCTCCCCCCCCCCATGGACCTACCACTGCCTTAAATCATAAAGCATAAGAACTAATTCTTTTGGTTTAATTCCTTCCCTTAGCTTCCACTCACATGTATGTGAAGTTTTGACACATAAGTATGAGGTTTTTGTTACGTAAGTACTGTTGACACAAGGGTACGAAGTTAAGCTTTCCACTAACTTCTACTTGAAATTTACACGTAAACATGAAGTTTCTGTACATACAAATTGGCACACAAGTACAAAATTAAGATCATATGGTTCATTCCCAGTGGCTCAGTATCAGAAGAATTCAAACTCGTATTTCAAAAACCGTAAACATGGTAGTTCTATGCCACTACATGATACATCTGAGTCGCAATTCACATTAGAGAAAAAAACAAATTCTCCGACCTTTTTAGCAAAGTTTCCTAACCAACCAAACAAAATTTTCAACTAAACTTCGGTTGTGAGGAAAACAACTTCAAATTTGCGGGAAATTTAGCTTTTCGAGACAGAAGTTGGGAAGGTTTTCCCTGACTTTTCCAGAATTCACGAAAAATCTCATCAAAACTTTATGAAACATTGGGTGATGTGAATGGGAGGCTAAGCATTGGTTCATATGAGTTGGCTTTCGATATACCAAAGTCAATAAGCTCCCACCCTCACTTCTGGAAACTTCACACACAAAATTGCCAAACACCCCTTATTTTCCACCTTCAGGATAAACTGAGTATGAGGATTCAGACTATTTAAGTACTGACGAAACCTGTCCACTTCATTTCTTTAAAGTACAACGGAAAGTATCATCCACATGCAGTCTTTGGACCCTGATGTGAAAATCGTCAAAGTTCAAGACCTCCATGACAGGCTGGATACAACCATTGAAACAGGTGACCCAATCATGGTTCCCTGCTTCTGTCTGTAAATGATTTCACCTGAAGTCATATCCAGGCAAAATTCCAACAGCATGCAAACATCCTCTACCGACAAAGTTGTACGTTTTGTAAGTTAGTTTGTGGTTTTATGGCTCAAGGACTACAATAATGATGCTGCACTGTGACCTACTGTTTTCCAGAGGAATCCGAATCTCGTAAGGCCTAGAGAACCAAACCCCAGACTACAGTGAGCAGTGCGATCTTTGTGAGATCTCTGAGTAAGCGTTCTTTGCACCCGTCTAACCTGGATTAACATTTTGTAAGGGTTTAATAATTCTTAAGTCAGTCTACAACAGTAGAAACCACAAAGGTAGGTAGGTATACTTGTAAAAAGATAAATTACATATCAAACAATACCTCAACCTCCTTCATATCGATCTCAAAATAATAAATTATAAATTAAACATCAATTAAGTTAACTTTTCCAAATTAACACCTATTTAAGAAAATGGGTAGCTGAGTAAAACATATCAGTTAACAGAATAACAAAGAAAACCGCATACTTACCTCGTACATTTTAATTTTCTCATCAATATCACGTTTCTTCCAGGACACCTCTTTCTCTAGAATGTCAATTTTGTCCTTCATTTCACTTTCCAATTTCTCCTTTTCAACGTTTAATCTTTCAGCTTCTGCCAGCTTCGTTTTCAGGGAACGATTGCTATCTCGAAAAATTGCCAGTAGATCATCAGCTTTCTGCTTCTCTCGATTTGCACACCGTAAATCGATATTCAAATTCCGGAGCATGTCATCTTTCTATATAAATCAGCGGTGTTATAAACAATGATGCTAGGCAATGAAATACACATTAACGTAATCTACCTATACGCAAACATACATTGTGCACACAAAGATACATATGATCTACCAATATATGAATCTTTGAATACTTTATCTAGGAGGAGGGTCTTCTAATAAAAATACCAAAAAATATCAGTTGACCTTAGTACCTACAGTATCATTGCAATTAATGATGAGATAAAATATTTAAAACTATATATTAGTTTTAAAATGCAAGATAACGAAATCTAAAGATAATCTTTTTAGTTATTTTAATGTTTAGACTTCAAGATAGGACAAATAAAAGCAACTCACTTCTTGCAGTTGCCTTGAAAAGGAATATCTACCATCGTCACTTTTTCTCTGTTTTGTCAGAGATACGATCTGTTTCTCGAGCTCAGATATTTTTGCTTTTAGCTGATCATTCACTTGCGACAGAACAAGCATATCCTCTGCTCTAAAAAAATAAATAAATAAAATTTACGGTTAAAGGTGTTTTCACATTTTTAAATTCCCCAACTGTGAAACCTTTAAATGGATGATGGTTTTATCTATAACCAAGTTCATTAGTATGGAAATGTTTAAAGATCCACATATATGCAGGAAAAGAAAGATTATACAACATAGTATGGATTTAAAAAAACTATTGAATAGTGCAATGTTGTGGTAGATGTCAAGATAACATGGTAATTACATAACCAGCAAATTATTCAGAAATGTAACATACATTCAAATTAATCTGATAACATAGCACTATGCAGAATAAATAACAAATAGAAGAAACAATGCTCATAAGAGTAGTTGAAATTTTATTAGACAAATTTCAATGCAATTCAGATGGCCTTTAGTTGTCTCTTGTCAGGAATACGCATCTGTCTAGCACTGAAACAATGAAGTGTTTCCGATTCACCGATGGGTTGTGTTGCCAGATCCTGTTTCCGGTTAAAAAGTTACTATTAATGTTGACTGCCACGCTATCGGTGGTGAAAAGCTACATTGAATCAGGTGGGGTGGTAGGCGAAGGTTGAAGAACTGAAAGTAAGTTACTCCAAGCTTGACTGAAGTGGGGAGTGGACCCGTGATCATTTAGAATGTCATATGAGTATTCGTGAATAAAAAATACTTCCAAAAAATCTAATTCTGCATGAGACTTGGGTTGCTGAATGATGGTGGCATCAAAAAAATTAAATTTATGATTATTGTCCTAGCAGTGGACTGCAATGGAGGATTTTATAGAATTTGGCCATTTTGATGTACCTTTGATGCTCTTTTAAGCTGAGACGTAAAGCATGCTTCGTCTAGCCGATATAAGAAAGGTCAAACTGGCAGAAAATTTGATACACTCCCCAGCGTTGCGACATGGGAAGAATACATTTTATTACAATGGGGAAAAAATTACCTTAAAGTTGACATTTTGAAGTATTTTAGCAACGGTGATACTAATTTTAGGAAAATGGAGGAAGACAACAGTACCAGAGAATTCAATTTGACAAGGTGTTGAAAGCACAGTAGGAAAAGAAGGTTTAGAAGTGGCCAGAGTGACTATATTTGGATTATAATTTCTACTAACAGCAACAGATTTCAAAAAGGTGGGTTCTTGGGAGAGAGCTGTGGATGTTGAAAAAAATTTTAAGACCTCTTACGGCCTAGGGCAAAGGGTCTTCAACCTTTTTCAATCCAAGGGTCAATTTTGCTTATTCTTGCAGGCCCGCGGGCCGCACTACTGTATCAGCAATATTAGGACTAAACAAATGCGGCTTGAAGAGTGCACCCCTACCACACACACACACACACACTGGATCAGCCTTTATTGATATTTTTTCCTTAAGTCTATATTAGTTTTGTGTGCCCACCCAAAAATATTTTCAAGATTCGCCTCTGAGACAGTATATATATATTACAATGTAAAATATGTATGGACGCAAAAAAACATTTACAATACTTTTAGTTAATATGTAAAGCGAAATCAAACCTTTTAGCGAGATTTTTGCCACTGCTTATTTTTAATAATCCTGCTAATATCCGGTCTTATTTTTGATATTGCAACCCTAAGAGTGCTTACAAGGTGGACGTCAGTTATTCTGGTCCTAACTTTTCATTTTATCGACTTCGTTTTTGGAAACATCTGTTTACAGATGCATTGGCGTACACAGAGGGAGGGGATTGATGGAGGTTGTAATTTCCACTGCAACGAAATTTTGTGTGCATACATATTACTTTACGGCTTACTAGGAGTCTGATCAAGTCCAAAGGCTGTCTTGACAAGCGGATGACTCAATTTTTGACACAGTAAGTAAACGTGTTACTCCCCCCCCCCACACACACACACACACCCCGGCACCATTTAAGTATAATCATCACAGTATAAACTTAGAGAAAAGTGAACGAATGTTTAAAAAAAGGAAACCAGTTGAATATAAATTTATTAAAAACAAATATGTAGCTCGTAATCGGATAAAACAATGTCAAATTTTGAACTTTATGGAAAAATAAGACGATATCAATAAAGCACACGAAAACTTATTGTCGTTTAAGATCCGACTAACATGTAATTACCGATTTTCTTGTCACCAAATTTAAGCCAATTCCAATTGAAGAATGCACCGTGAAACAGATATTTTAACAAGAATAATTTCACTCGTGAGATACCACAATTGGCCATTGCTCGCCCCAAAAGGTGGCAAAAGAACCAGATACCACAGATTAGCCACGAATTTCACCAAATTTCCAGTAAAAGTACTCACACGAAAACTGAGGACTGAACTTTCAAGTAATCATTCCGATAACTTGTTTGCGATGGAAGTAGAAAGAATCCAAACAGTAATTTGTAAAACTTGCTGAAAACTTTGAACAATGAAGTGAAAATCTTCATTATCTTCTTGCGATCATAAATAATATTCGGCAGTCTAATGTGTATAAGCAGCAATGCACAGAACGCCAAAATCACATTGTAGAATTAAATCATTTGAAAGTGTATGAATAACAGAAAAATAAACATTAACAATAAACAAAAGAAAGCATGAGCCAATGAAACATGATTTAAAAATTAAGGAGGAAATTAACAACAACAATGGTCAATAGATTTTGTTTGATATGTTTTAGCTTCACCTGTGTGGCAACATGATTTCTCTATCAATTGTTTCAATTTTATTATTCATTGATGGCAACATGATTTCTCTATCAATTGTTTCAATTTTATTATTCATTGATGGCAACAACAATCAATTTTAGCAACTCCTTTGTTGTGCAATGGAAACTTGCGCAATTCAAGAACAATTGAATCAATCAATCAATATTTATTTCACTAAGGTGAGCAATAATACATAATCAAATACAGTATAGTGAACCAACACCATGAATTGTCATTTGGCAGGAGACCCAACAAAAAAAGACAATATAAAAACAGCTTGACAAGTCTTGGGGCCCCCTCTGTCTTCCTTCACGAGTCTTGGCCACTATACTCTGCACCATGTACATCATTTTCACCAAACGGTGATAATTTCGTTCTAAATGGAGCCAAATCCTGATAGTCAACTCTTCTGATATAATTTTCAAGAACCCGTCTGCCATCACCGCAAACTACTGTGCCCACTACAGTGCCCCCCACCCTTCTCTCTGGGAAAACACAGCCACCTTTGTCAGTTCACCATTCCCAACCACAAACGAAAGCACAATTAAAATCAGAAATCGACACAACTGTTCATTAAGGGGTAAGGGGGTATAAATAATTTCTTTTTAATTCATATTTTATCTGAAAAACTGGTTTCACATGTAAAATTTCATAAATTGAGTATCTTAAATATATTCATGTGTTCATTTAAATAAATGATTATTATTAATGAATTTTAAATTATAATTTTCAATGAATAATAAAGAATTTTGGGCTTGGTCCAGTATAAGGTGCTTCTTAGCCAGGAAGGCAATATATCACCAATTCTGGTTTCCGGTTTTAGTTTCATTTGTGGCAACCTTTTTTAGTTTTGCAGGACAAACAAAAAAAATATCCCCCCCCCAGAGAGTACCGATTTCAAGGTTTAGTAATTCAAAACAGCACTGTGCCAAGATTCAATGCAAGCAATACAGCTGGGAAGAGGGGAGGTAGGGGACCACATTTTGCAACACCATTAATACCCAAACATGGATTAATAGAATCATAAGCAAATGCATTACTGCTCCGTCACCATAGGGCAAGACTGACCTTAGCTAATGCATGGCCCGGGGCAAAACATATTTTGGGGGGGCCCATACATATATGAGTAAGAAAAAAAATGGAAAAATGTATGAACACTAGATAGCACGAAATGCACGACCCGAAGCGAAAATGTTTTTGGGGAAATTTTCAATATTACAAAAATTTAAAATGCGAGAATTATGCTTCGTGGGACCTGGCACATGTGCCCCACTCACTGTTGCCTAAGGGTGGCCCTGCCGTAGGGCAATGGACCTGAATTTTTCTGAGGAATCCGAATCTCTTGAAAGCCTAGGGAACCAAACCCCCGGACTACAGCGTGTAGTTAATTAGTAAGCTTCTTTTTAACTGTTGAGAGTTGTATCCATGGCATTAGTTGTATTAATAATATGCTAAATGAACACAGAGTGTCTACCCAAATTCTGTTTTAAACCTCCATGATTTTTCCAAGTTTTTCATCTTAATCGATTTCCAGTTGCTAGTTACAGTAAACAACGCATTAAAATTTGGACAATAAAAACAAGTTTCAAGACCATAAAATCCACCAACACAAACCCCAAAGCCATTTATAACTCAATTACAGTGAATTTACAAATTCAAAAGCTGTATTAAAAAGTGTATTTCTTTACACTAAAAGCTTTCACTAATTAAATATTTACAGCAACATTTCCATTCCACCCTTCTTGAGTTCATTATAAAAGAGTTTAACTATATAATCGCAAAGCTGAAACTTCATCTTCTATTTCATTTAAAATGTGTATGACTGTATATAAGGCAAAGGAGATTGGTATGATCAAAATCCCTTACAGATTAAATAATTTAGCTAAAAACACTTTTTGTTTTTCAAGTTTTAGTTATATATTTGGCAAACATTTTCTCCTGAGAAATATATGGGCTTAATAATTTTATATAAATTATATTAGTTTTGGTGAAAAATGGTAACTTTTGGAAGAAGTTTAGTCAAAAGTACAAGTTTTTCAAAATTTTCAGTATGCAATGTGGTATGAAAAGCACAGTTCAGGAAAATTATTTTAATAAGTTATTTATTATAACAATGAATTTCAAATTTCCCTGACTCAGGCCTTTGTATTTCAAATTTCTCTGACTTTTCCAGTTAGAAAACACTTCCCTAACTTTTCCAGGTTTTCTAAATCCATAGACACCCCGGAACATGTTCCCACAGTGACACCATAGTTAATGTGAACGTTCATGATGACTTTTTTTGTTTCAAAGTGGCTTGCATTATCCAAAAGGGATGAATTTCATTATACTAAACAATTCAAAGCTGACGGAGGATTCAGAAAACCATTCACGTTAAAAATAATTTACATTAAATGTGTTCACATTAACGAGGTTCGAACGTAATGAAGTCAACGATGTTTAGAAGCAATTTTTAGAGCAAAAACACTTTCCTATAATTTCAAATCGAGATATACTGAAAAAAATGCAATACAGAATTTGAGTACATTAGAAAAATATCATTGAAAGCTGGCCTACTTTTGTTTTTCTTCTTCCACTTTATCGTAAGCAACAATACTGTGATAGCTCGAGCCTTCGGAAGTATCTCCGTTCGCACTTGTTCCATTTACCTGAAATTGCAATAACATAGAAACAGTTTCAAAACTCTTAACCAAAATGGGTTTTTAGTACAAGCTTGATCTTTCAAATGGTATTTGGGTTTGACTTGTAAGCGTAAGAAAAGACCATTCTTACGACTAAACTTTGACTATTGTTAGGTTATCTTATTACAGTAGAAGCTCTTTAATAGGGTTCGTACACATTTCTTTACATGAAATTTAAGGACTTTTAAGGACCAGAACTAAAAAAAAATAAGGACCTATTAGGAAACAGGAATAGAACGAATCAGAGATAAGCTATGTAAATGACTTTGTACTTATAATACTAATTTAAGCATAAATTAGAAGTTACATTTGTTATAGAAGGGCTCAAATTTTTAAAAGGTAACTTTTTTTGTTAACTCTTTTTTAAATTGTATTCAATCTATACACAGGGCTAGAAATTAGGAACAGAAAGTTAGGCGTCAATGGCACCTAACAATTTTTTCTTAGTCGCCAAAATGATTTTCTTAGGTGCAATTTGAAAACTATTCATTCATTTTGTTCGCATAGCATTATGCTATGCATGTTCACATACATAGCATAATGACTTGTGATAATGATAATAAACAAAACAGGCATTTTACAAATTGTGGAAATACTTATTAAAAATTCACTTTTTAAAATACAGTCTCTTCTTATACGTACACACTATAGGTCGACCCTCCCCCCCCCTCCAACTACCCAAAAAATTACATTAATATTCAAGGAAAACGTAGAAAGCGTTTACAAGGAAATTCATGCTAAACCGAACAAATACAATTTCGTCGAACCAGCTCCTAGAGTGGAACGGAAAATCGTGGCATAAGTGGAAAGGGGGGGGGATTGTGATTACTTTATGTGCAGTATAAGATAAAATAACGATGTTTTTTCGAATTTATTTATTTTTTATTCCCAATTTTTATTTCCCACCCTTTATTTTGTGGATGGGGGCCTGGCTCTCATGCAGTACCCTTCAGAATTTCAAATTGAAGGGGAAAAAAAACCACGGGAGATACGTTTTTGAGGGGAGGGCTGACCTACGGAATTCCATGGACCAAGATTGCGCTTAAAAAAAGAAAGAAGAATTCACAGCCTTTTAAAATTTTATACTCTGGACACTTGCAAAGCATAAACCCGGAGTTTGTCCCCCCCAAAAAAAAATAACGAAAAATGTAAGGGGAGGAGGGCACTTATTAGGAATTTTCTGCTAGAAGAAATAAGAATTCCATCGATCCGTCTTCAAATGCGAATGCGACAGAAAATCGTGGAATACTGCGGGGGGGGAGGGATCTGAAATTACGTTATGTGTATTATAAAAAGGTGATATTTTTATGCATAAATTTATTTTATATGACAAAAAACAAAATCCTGATTATTGGGGGGAAGGGAGATGAACGCTTTTCCGGTGAAAGCGAATCGACGGAATTTAACGATAGACCGCAATTTAAAAATAAACTCTACCATCTTTTAAAATTTCGCCCTCCTAAAATTTAGTGCCTTAAACATATGCCTACCACTATTATTAATTTTATCAAGGTAACAGTTTTTTCATATTAGCCGATGATGTGGCAACAATAGATGTTAAATTACTCGTAAAGAAAAGAATGATTTTCCGGCGCCTGGTCGGACCCGAACTCACGACCTCCTGATTGCCAGTCAGTACTCTACCTACTAAGCTACAGGCGCAACCACTCTCTCCCTTACGAGTATATATATATAACTTTGCATGGACAAGTTCGCTATTGGTGTGGCAGTACTGTGACTACCGTTGCCAAAGCGACAAGTTAAAGAAGCAAGAATGTCCGATATGACGAACTAGGTTTTAATATTATTAAGGTAACAGTTTTTTCATATTAGCCGATGATGTGGCAACAGTAGATGTTAAATTTCTTCACGGTATATATACTCGTAAGGGAAAGTGGTTGCGCCTGTGGCTTGGCAAATGCAACGATGCAATCAGTCGTGGGGTCAGAATGCGGAAAATCGATAACAGGCTAACATCTGCTTCCGCCTATTAATAAATTCGGATTGGACCGCACATGATCACAATTTAAAATATTATGCATATGTGGTGATTTGGCCAAAGAAACTTTACCGATTTCGTTTTACAAATTACAGTCTTGATTGAAAATTGATAGCAACATTAAAAATTGGAAATGAGCGTGAAGCTAAAATATGTTACAAAGCATAAACTATTCCTGAAGAACTTCCTTACAGGCCAAAAAGGCTACGTTAAAACGCTAGCGGAGGAAATCGAGGTATCATAGTGGGCCAGAGCCAAGTATATGGCAGACCGTTTGTTTCCGCCAAATGAAAAGAACAATGATTCTGATCTTGGGACTTTCGTCGGTAAGATTGGTAGAGGGGAAAATAAAGGATTGAGCAATCGAAATTTACGTCATATAAATAATAAAAATTGGACATTTTAGACGCCAAAAATGGCGACTGGGTCTAAAATCTTAATCGTCAAAATGAAATTTATAAATGCAAAATACGACTAATGACCACTAATTTCGTGTTATGTCTCTACTGCAGAATTCCGTCAATCCGTCCTCCTCAGAAAAGTACCCCCACTTTGCCTTAACTTAAAATTATGAAAAATTCTGTGAAACAGTTACCTTCCCCAAACAGCGGAAAAATAAAAAATAAAATCATTCATAAAATATTGTTATTTTATAATAATGCATAAAAGGTAATCATGAATGTGTGTGTCCCCCATCACTACCCTTCCTTCTCGATTTTCCATCATGAAATATTTTCTTGGGTGACTAGCTTAACATTGAAGACCAGGTAGAACAATTCGCGCTTCTAAAAATGGCTAAGAGGAACAGTATGTACACACACAGTACAAAGTAAAACTTCTCATAATGGAAAGATCTAATCAAAAAATATACAATGTGGCGGGTGGTGCGCCAAACGACTACCGCTGTGCCTAAGGAGCCTGCCACTTGGATTAAAAGTTTAAATCTAGGTTTCGGAGAGGGAGGGGGTGAATTGCACTGGTCATTCTAGTTCTGAAGAAATGCTCAAGCAAGTTTTTAGGAAGAGTGCTCTATGCATATTCCTATCGTTCGCAAAAGGCATATAACAACCCACATGGTGTGAATTTCACGTTCGGTTTTTTTTTTTTAATGTTGATTCATACTCTGAGAAGAATGGCATTAATAGAAATTGAAATAAAACATACTTCAGACAAATGTTGAGAAATAAAAGAACAAAATTAAGGACTTTTTGCAGATTTTGGGTGAAAATAAGGACTTTTAAGGACCAAAAATCATTTCCTAAAAAATTAAGGACTTTTAAGAACGGTATGAACCCTGTTAAACCAGGCATTCTTTGGTTCGGCACATTCTATAATCTGGCACAGATCCAACTGCTTGTGTCTGTTTTTTTTTTGTTTTTTTTTCGGGTGGATTCAGGCGTTCGTTGACCTTGTCCGCCAAGTCGGATGAAGGAGGAGACGTGGAAGATGAAGCTAAAGTCTCGTGGAAACAGGCTTCTGAATCATTAAATACATTTATAAAATTCGCCGAATCCAATAAAAGCTATAACTCTTCAGAACTCATAAAGTTGTGTATAATCTGTAACGATGTTTTGAAGGAAAGATCCGAATCACAAAGGCAACATGTTATCAGAGACTTTTTTAAACAGTAAAGCTTATATGTATTTTTTTCTTGCTATACAGCAACTTATTACAATTTGTTTTAAATATCATTGTACTGTATTAATTTTTCTTTGGTATTCCCGTTAAAACCATATTAACGTTCGATAATCCGGCAAGGCCGTGGTTCCGAACGTGCCGGATTAAAGAGCTCCTCTACTGTATCTCACTTCAACAATCGAAAGTCACAGTAACCTGCATGTTTTGTTTTAAATGAAAAATGAATACTTTGTATCGCACTTTAACATAATCAGCAGTTTCCCAAAGGATTCAAACCACTATTACTTAATGCAGTGTTTCTCAAAACGTGGCTCACAGACCACTGATGGTCCAGAGTGACCGATTCAAGTGACCCACAGGATATTCAAATCTTAAATTTTGTACGGGAAAATATTAATGAAATAATATACGTTTAACACCACAGCTTGAAAAAGTGTACACCTGTGTCGAGTAAAATTTTGAAGTTTTATAACGTTTCTGAAAGTGACATCTTCAAGGACGTCGAAGTAATTTAAAAGTTCTATACTTAGATGCAAAAAAATTTACATATTATACTTTTTAACGGTTTATTCATGATGAACACCATAAAATTATTTAGAGTGCAACTGGTAGTGGTACGTACGACCTAACATCATAAACATTAACTAGATTTTATAAATCTTAGTTTCAGAAAATATATTAAATTTTCTGCCCCAGCTGACAGTATGCGATGGGTAAAAAAATGCCACGATTGACCAAAGTTTAAGAAACACTAGCCTAGGAGATCAATTTTCAGAATATAGACCTGTAGCAAAAAACCAACACGTACTTGGTACCAATGGAAGTCTAACATGGATTCTTTGCAAGGTAGACAATTGAGTTATTTCTATGCAAACACAGGGTATTATTTTGTACATGTGTGTGTATGTATGACAAGTTCAGCTCAGGTGATATAGCATCGGAACCCACAGTTTTTCGAGAAATCCCAAACCTCTAGAGCTTAAAAAAATAAAAAAAAACCTGAATATGTATCAATAAAAAAAGGTTTGGTGGCACCCGGACCCAATTTTGTACTTTCCACATGGCAGACAACAAATGTATTTACTCTGTGCCACTGTGAGACTCATAACCGTATGAATAATCAATTGATTATTTCCTTACTATGATCGATTTTCTGTGACTATCAGCAGTTTCAAATGACTCGGATTCAAGTCGTTTTTCGTATAATCTTAACTGGCACTCGTAACACTTGACTTGAGTCTCGAGTTCTATAATCCTTTTCTTCAAATCAACATTTTCATGGTCTCCAAATTCCTCACTTCTAAAGAAAGAAAACAAACGTTCCTTTTAAATAGGACAAAAACTAATTTATATATACTATATTTAAAGAAAATAATCAAGCACTTTTCTCTCTTTGAGCAAAAATAGCTTTATGGAGCTTATGGAGTTTTAGTAATTTAATTACTAAAACCTGGTGACGTCCTAGTAGAGTGGAGTCAAGTAACTTCTAACAATTCAATTTAAAATTCTAAAAAAAGAAAAATACAATTTGCTAATTATTTCTAAATTTAATGCAACTATTTCTTTATACATACATTAAATTACTGGTTGAATCAGCGCTTACAGTGATGCATAAATATGTTTACTATAATAACTTCTAATAATAACTTCTATAATAATTTCTAATAAATATGTTTACTATAATAACTTCTTTACAACGACGATTATTTTTAAAGACATTCAAGGAGTTCCTGAATTGTCGTTTGTTTTTATTTTTTCATTGAACATAAACTATGACAACATAAGATAAAGGATTTTTTTGTTGGAAGGGAGATGAATTTTTATGCTGACTGAAGTGGGCATCCGTTTTGACATATCGAGTTAGTGAGGTTTCCACCACAGCACAATGCATTAGACCAGCGGTTCAACTGTGGTCCATGGACACCTGTGGATCTGCAAGACCCTCTCAGTATTCCACAAAGGTTCGGAAAAATATTACGACAAGACCATTTACACTTTATCTAAAAGCAAATAATGAGGGAACGAAAAATTCCTTCCTTAAATGGTGAAAATTAGTGATGAAACACTAGAAATAAATATGTATGATGCAAATTCTGGGCTTTAAACTTTGAGTTAATTCTTGGGGGTCCACCAGTGGAAATAATCTTAGAAGGGGGTCCGCGGTCTAGGAAAGTTAAAGAACCGCTGCATTAGACCAAACAAAATGTCGAACAGTCAAGTTATCCAGAATGCTAACTTACACGAGGGTCAAAATAACGAGACTCCACTGCATAGCAGGGTCCTAATAATAATTAGTAGGACCATCTTTGGCTTTAATTATTTAATTACAACAGCAATTTATTTGTCTAATTATGCTTTCTACCAAAATTGGGTTCCAATGGAAATGCAGCAATCATCAATGATGAAACAAAAAGTGCTGTACAACACACTTACAAAATAATGAAACAATACACAATTAAAATTTAATACACTTCAAACATTTTTTGACAGCTTTTTGCACTATTTTCTTCAGAAAGGAAGAAATAGAACAAGATTTCTCTGTGTTCAGTAAACACAGACTTGCGTTATCAACCAACAGACTAGTGGTGCCCTCTGGTAGAAATTAGAAGATGGAAAGTTACGGACATAATTTAATATGTGGGAACTGAACACAAACCAAATGGATTTTGGAAGTAGTGAACATGTTATTGATAAGAAGCTGGCCGTTGTGTAGATGAGAAAAGCTTTAAAAATATTTATATCTGAGAGAGAAAAGGTCTGCTTGTGGTTTTACGGCTCAAGGACTATGATGGTCAAGCGCTGCCGGGACCTACTGTTTTCCGAGGAATCTGAACCTCTGGACCTACAATTTTCTAAGGAATCCAAACCTCTTAAGGCTTAGGGAAGCAAACCCTGGACTACAGTGAGCAGTACAATCTATATGAGATCTCTGAGTAAGTGTTCTTTTCACCGTTGGGAGTTGAACCCAAGTTAACGGCACACTAAGAAAACATGTTACCAAACCGCACAACCACAGGGCCTACAGAGAAAAGGGTTTGAAAAGTTTCAAAGTTTGTTTTTTAAGTTTAATTTTATGAAATAAAAAATTGTGATCCAATGCCCACAATGCTGTGCAACAGAAGATTTAATAAGTTCCTGTTTTGTTTTATAATTTTGGATGTATGTATCGTGAAGTGCTATCATTGTTATTAATATCACACATCTGAAAACTGTAAAGTGCTCAAATGATTTAGAACACTTTTAAGACAAAAATGCGTTAAGTTCCTAAAACAACATACAATAATAATGCATACAACATGAATAGCTTGTTTGTTTGTAGTTTTACGGCTCAAGGAATACAATGGTCATGCTGCACCGGGACCTACAATTTTCCGAGGAATCCAAACCTCTTGGACCTACAGTTTTCCGAGGAATCCAAACCTCTTAAGGCCTAGGGAACCAAACCCAGGACTACAGTGAGCAGTGTGAACAACATAAATAGACTTGCACTTATACAAACCTCCAAGTTACGAGTTGTACATTGCTATGAACTACTGCATTGATTCTAGAAAGTATTCTACAGATGAAATGTTAATTCCTGTTTACAAACTTTTTTTTTTACATTCATAAATTTTTGGGGGAGGTGAAGGGGATCGCAAGAGTTTGTAAAACAGAGCGTTCATTATACAAAACAGTGAAGAAGCATCAGTGATGGAGTGTTTAAGCTTGTAAACAATTCGAAAGCTTACTTTTGTTCCTGGTCCGTCTTAACATCTCCAACAGGGAATGGATAAACACCCGTCATGTCAGAGCTGGTACCATCACTACTACTCGTTTCACTGATCTGGAATTGGTATAAAAAAAGAAAATTGGTTACAATTTTCATCTGACACGCTAAAAGTCACATTGTTCAGGACACTAAAGTTCATCATTTGGTGCCCAAAATAATTGCATTTGGAAAAAAATGTGTTTCAATCTTTTAAATATCTATAAAACCATTTCAAATACAAACAGATACTGGAGTTTTAACTATCTAGATCATCCCACACTAACTCGATATTGATTCTTTTACCAGAGTGATCTAATCGGGAACTTTTCAAAGGATGGGAGCAACATGGAAGGGAACTGCATGATATTGCCTTCGGAAAGTTGTTAATTGTCTACCACGAAATCACCTGTTCTCATTAAGTTGATGCTTTATAGTGGCGAAGAACAGATAAGAACAAGCTGTGCAAGAACCTGCCATATTCAAAGGTTGGTTGGTTGGTTGTATTTTTATGGTGCAAGGACAGCAAGGGTCATTCTGCACCAAAAGAGTGGCATTCAAAGGAACCTAAACCACTTTCGCTTAAAGAACCAAACCCTGGACAACAGATCAGTAGAAAAACGGCAAGCGTTAGCTGCCAATTGGATTTAAACCAGGGTTTTATGCATGGTAGGAAAATATGTTAAGACGATAGAGTTCATTTTCTATAAACTCTCATTTCTACAGTGTTTTTCTAATAGCTTGACTACTGGCTGTAGCATAGTCGAAACATAAAGACGGAGGAAGTAGTAGTAGGTAAAATCTCATCTCAAGACAACTCAAACATTAAGACAAAGCCCAAAGCTGCAAGAAAGCAACTTTGCAAATAACGAGATCTTTACTTTCAGAATAAAAGTACAGCGTAGCAAGAAGGAATTTTTATATAAAAGATTAAACATTGGCACACATAGTCGTTACGCCTGGTGAAGGACCATGGCGAGGATACATCCGAAAAGCTTAGCTGATCTATTTGCTATTTTACCAGTTTTGTTTGTGAATTTTGCGAAGACAGTACGAGTCATGCTGTGCTGAGACTTGAAGTTTTCCGAGCAATCTAAACCTCTGAAGACCTAGGGAAACAACCTTTAGACTACAGTGGGCAGTTAACCAATAAGCATTCGCTTGGGCACAGTTGAGAGCCAAACATGGGATAACCACATGTTAAGTGAACGTTACCACTGCACCATTGCAGGATCTGTTTTAACAGCATTCATTTTTTTGTATGTAAAGGTTTCTACTTCTAACGAGACAAACTAGGAACAGAATCACGATTAACAAAAAAAAGGAAGTGGTAAATGATTGTAAATTTGCGAAAAATTCAGTATGTCTAATATATAAAATCTGCTTACTGTATTATTCATTACACTTAATGATAATTGTTATCAGTATCATGAAAACTAAATATGGCGTTATAATCATTAGTTCACCTCAATATCAAGCTTCTTGCCACTGTATTTGGTGCCGAACTTCCTTGGGGTAAGAGAGTTCCTTTTGTATGTTGCAAGTTCTGTTTCCAGTTCAGTAACTCTTGAGCTGTAGTCGTCGTTTTCCATGCTGTTAGAATCAGCAGACCTTATAGTGAATAAAAAAAGGCAAAGATTTTTTAACACCTTAAAATTAAAAGCCAATAATTATCGATACAATCACACTGATGGCTTGCTTGTAAGAAATTGCACCTTGTTCTAAAAAGTTTTGGCGTTTTATGTACTCAAAATGTACAAACGATCATATGGAAGACAGTAAAAAAAATAAATAAAGACTTTTAAACTATGTTACATTCACAATGGAGGATTGCACAAAAAACCTTTTATTACAGCGTTTGGCTTGTTTACTCCTCTAATATTTCATGCGCACATGATAAAATATATTGAGGTTTAACCTTTTGGTGATGGCGGGACAGGGGTTGTCCCATGAAATTATCGCCCGAAGTCCATGGCTTGTGGAACATATATGTACCATACACTGCTTTCCCGCCTCCGTCGCATCAATTTACAAAGACCCATTATTCTAAGATTTGCGTGTTAGCCGCAGGGGGTGGATTCCGCATCGGCATAAAGAATAGAGAGCATTTCAGGGAATAAAGGGGTTTTAAGAAGGCAAAGTTATCATCAGCTGTTTTGCTAAAATTTGCACATGACCCCACACTGCGACGTCGACCCTAGAAAAAGTACAAGAGGGGGAAAGCATTCAAAGTACTTTAGCCGTGCGGAAGGCGAATTCACTTCTCATACTTGCCATCACCTAAAGGTTAAATAAATTACGAAAATGTTGAAGCCATGTATATGTATACCAGGCGTGGGCAAATGCAGCTCTTCATTGGGTTAAGTGTGGCCCCCGTCGAAAATTTAAATCTCCCTCTTTTTTATGAATCTTGTTAAATTGACTAAGAAAGTGAATCGGTTAATGAAGAATAGAAGTTGTACGTAATCGCTTCAAAAGTAGACCTTCGGTTGCATCGATAGGTCCATCTAGGAGTTATTATAAAAATTTTAAATAATTATTTTGTATTTTCTTTCTCTTAATTATATTTTCTTATATGTATATTTTACATAGCACTTAAGACTTTGGTACAATATGTAACCATATTAATTAAATTTGTGTATTTAATACTATGTAACTATGGCATGGCTCTTTATAATATACGATATATTGGATTGCAGCTCTCATTCACCTCATGTGTACCCACCCCTAATATATATATTGATCCTCTTAAATAAAAAAAAAGGTACAAATATGGAAATTTTTTTTTTCCAAACTTCAAAATTTGGGGGAAAAAATTCGCAAGCTCCAATCAGAATGAAACTAACAGTAATAACTTTATATTAAGTGAAATACAATTGCTTTTCTTGTTGATTACAGCACTTGAGCTGACGTGACTAGGCAGTTATGTTTAAAGCCTTTCTTGTACGACATTTGAAATCATTACCAAATTCAGCTAAAAGAAGCTAGAAATTGCTAAAGACAGTCAGATAAAAGAAAAATTAACAAATTAACGTTTTTCCTTAACCTTAACTGGCTGAATTTGATTTTGTACTCCCACCTCACTTTTACCTTGTCTAAGGTTTTCCATAATTTAGTTAACAGTTTGCAGCGTCACATTTTTAAAATAAATATCCCAGAAAAACTGCAGCTGTAAATATATAATTAAAGAACATGTTTGTAAATTATGCATTATACAAAAAAAAATATATATATATATACCTGGGTTGTTCCATACTTCCATTTTTAAATTCTTCCTTAAGACTGCTCAATTCCTTTTGGGTTTGGGACAAATCCTTCCGCAAAATTGTAATAGTCTTAAAACAATAAATAAAATATTGCAATTGCTTTAGGTCCAGATTTGATTTGAACATAGAAACAAGAAAAAACACTTTCCAATACAGGAATTTGCATTGAAATATAGTCGAATTATTGCAACTTCAGCCAAACTTTAAAAAAAAAAAATATCTATCTACTTCCTTAAACATATTTTATGCAAACATATATTTTAAAAAAAATTTCATTTAAAACACTGCTGATTTTAAAGGGAGAGAGAAATTCATGCCTTCTCCTTCTGTTGCATATCATCCCTCTCTGTCCAAAACATTGTTTGTCCTTTCTTAGAATTGCAATCACACCAGCTATACTGCTTTATGTTTCACCATGCTTCTTTTCATAAAAGCCAGTTCTCATAATAGTTAAAATTTCACCATCTACAACACAACTGCAGGAATGGAATGGCTGAAGAAGTGATTCGGAGTAGCTTTGGGAATAGAAAAATTACCGATTTGGAACAAGAAGATTCTTAATTTGGAGCGGTTAAGAATACCAAAATTACCAATTCGGAGCAGTTTGGGATAAAATTTAAATTCTTAGCAGATCAAATTCTTTTACGTATACTGTTTTGCCACCCAGTAGTTATGACCTTGCTTAGCATAAACAGCATCGATGGTAGAGGGGGGGGTGTGAAAGCATATAAAGTGCATAAAAATAAAAAATATGTTGCTATTTTTTTTGCAAAGTCAACCCCACCCAATAATAAATCCAGGGTGTGCCACTGGCTTGGTGTCAATTGCCAAAACAGAAAGCAGCAGCTAATAAAGGTTAGCCACATACATAACACAGTGGTTACCATGAAAATGTAAGAATTTTACCTTGACAATAGAAGAGGGGAAAAACTGCAATCGCAAGGTTACAGGCAATACAAAACTCATTTCTTAAAATATTTTGGCCACTGATCCCTTTCAATCTCAAATTACATTGCAATCGTGTAAAAAATTTTAAATTGTACATAATAAAAGCATCTGAAAATTAAATTTAAAATATGAATACTTAAATTTAAAATCCATTTAAAAGACAAAAAATAATATATGTGACAGCTATACTATGCAGTGATTACATAACGTTAAAAGAATAGACCAGTAAAGCTCTATGCAGTACAAAGTTGCCATCGGCTATGGAGGCAGTGCAACATCCAGTTTTACATTATCCCTACAGAAGTTTACCTTCCTATCCAAATGTTGTCTTTACCTTCGTTGTCCAGCAACTGTGCCCCTCAAATTTCTGGGGGTGGGGGAGGGTTTTTTTTGTTTTTTTTTAGTAAGTGGAATCTCTAATAAAACCCAAAAACAGGGAACCAGTTCCTGGCTCCCTGCTCTGGACACCCATGCTCTCTGGCAATTCTGTTGCTTAGACACATATATAGCAACTTATTGAGTGCCAGAACTGGAAATGCAGCAATTTTGGGGAAAATTTGGCACTACACAATACAAAGGTAAAACTTAATTTTGACACTAAACATAATTTTGTCAAAGGCGAAACTGAATTTTGGCACTATGAGAAATTTTAATATTTCGGTGCTATGGAAAATCTAATGTTTTGGTGAAATCCTTCACAATTTTACAGAAACTGTTAGGTTTGACACGATATGCACAGCAATGTAATTTTGGAACAATTGTTCTATCCCTGCAATTGACATCAGCATGATCCCATCTTTTTTAATCCAATGCTATTCAGAGTTTTTGACTTTTTCCGAGCCCTTAAAAGGACCTTTTAATAACTTTCAAGAACCACTAAAAACCCTAAGTGTAACATAAGTGACAAAAAATCACCCTTACAGATCATTTCAAATGATCTGTAAAGTTGAAAAATAATGAAGCAAGACTTTTGGAGATAATGGCATTATTACTGATCGTTTAAGTTTCGCTAAAGGCTTGTTTAGAGATAAGTGGAAAATCATCAGAAAAAAATATCAGACGTCATAATGATTAATAAATGAATTCATAAAAGTCTTTTAATTCCTCCAAACCTGTTTTAATTCTGCAATTTGTAAGCCCTTTGCCATACCACTGTCCATCTCGTTCTTCAACTTCTCGATCAGTTCAGCCTTCATAGCAGCGATTTCTTCACATTTGTCTTGATGCACCTATAAATGTTTTTGATTGTAAATAGGTAGGAATAGTATATATTTTGATCAATTCAAATCTAACAATGGACATGAAATTATTTATAATTAAAACCCGGATTATATGCAATTGCATATTTTAGCTCTTTTCAGCGTTAGTGGATATAAATGCATAAAAACGATAAATTTTCAGAATAAATGCATATTTCAAGGGTTTCAATAATTTTATTATTCTTTTACCAGAAATTTTTTCCAAAACTATAATGTTAAACTTTCCTTTTACTCTCATATTAACAGAAGAAAAAAATGGAACTGTAAAGGCACATGTTTAATAATGCCCTGAGGCGTCAAAAAAATATAGTTACATTCATAGCTAAATTAGCTACTATCCTTAGAAGGGAGACGGATGGGTTTAGTTTTATTGTGCTAGATGGGCAGTTAATCTAATATCAGACTAGACAACAAATAAACCTAAAAACCAAACCCCAAGCCACGGATCGGTAAGAAAAAAGTGAAAGCATTGATTGCCATTAGTATTCAAACTTGGGTTTTCTGCATGGCAAATAAGAGTGTTACCATTACTCCACCACATAGTGCTATTTGACTGCATGAAAATAGCATTAACCCTTAGAAGCCTGATTTTCCAAATTAAATTTAAAAAAATATCAATGTATTTATTGCAGTAGCCAGATAAAGGGAAAAATAATAAAAAAAATCACAATACATATTGCAACATTTATACAATGGTAACATACATATAGCCAAATATTAAAACAAACCAATTGCAAGTGTACAATTCGATTTAAAAGTCCAGTATCAAATTTGAAACTTAGGGCATTTAAGGGTTCATTTAATTGGTAACTCTAACACCAATACTTCTATTTGTAATAGGCAGTAGAAGGTTTATTGAAAAACTGATGAAGATTATTATGGGAGAAAATTTGTCATAAATTGAACATTTGCAAAATACATAAACATGGATGCCCTTATGAGTGCTTCTAGAGGAGGGGGGGGGAGACCGAGAAAGGTTATTACCTCCTCCTCGAGGCTGTCAAAAATTTTAGTGAATGTACAAGATAGCAAAACGCTACAAAAATAATTGATATTGCTTGACAATTAGTAATGAGCTAAAAAGTACCTTATTTTAAAATGTGACTATAAAACTTTTGAAAGTAAATGCGTAGCAGGTTCGGGCGAATCAAATTTTTAAACGGCTAGGGAGTGGCTCCCTGACCCCATATGGACACCCATGTACATATATAATTAAAACAATTACTCGTATCGTTTGTTCCAACTCGTGTGACTTCTCACGGCTATGCAGCAATTGTGACTTCAAATCAAAAATGGTGGCATTTTTGGTATCCAAATCCTTCTGCAAGTTATTGACAACGTCAGTCACCTACAAGAATTTATTTACAAGCAATTGGACACAAGCATTGGATTACAAGCAAAAAGGATTTACAAGCAATATGCATTAAACCTTAAAAAGTATTGCATTTATTACAAATTAAATGGGGATGATATTAGCTGAACATGACCTCCAATCACAATTGGAAGAAAACCATTTTGACCAATTAGCTTTTCTTTGGCAAGGGAACGTAAGTTTTTTTAATGGTACAAGCGTAGCTAATAATAATTTTATTTAACCTGATGCACAACGTATTTGATTCATAACTTGAGAAGTATAAATGCACTAATCAGAAAAAAATGGAATAATTACAATGATTATGAGAACTCAAACGGAAGAAAAAAAAATGGCAAGGTTCTCACTCATATTCACAAAAAAAACTTTCCCGGCTTTTTCAGTGGTTCCCCCCCACCTTTGACTTTTCCCACAAAATCCCTGACTAATTTCTTTGATTTCTCTCTGTGGATTGAACCGAATTTCAATTGCAGGGAAAATGTTTTCATAGTCATGATTGATTTAGTTATGCGATATGGAAATTGGAAGAATGTCTCCCAAACTTTTCCAGGTTTGCCCAGGAAATCTTATTTTTCCCTTAGTTTCCCTTGATTTTTACAGATGCTTTCAAATTCCTTGACAATTCCATGTTCTCTAAATGCATGGGAACCCAAAGTGGAACACCCTAGGAAAAGATAGCTGGATGATCTAGAGGGAGGCCTCAGTAAAACAGGTATAAAAGAATGGTAAAGGAGAGCTTTGGACTGAGGACAGTATGTGACAATTGCTAAGGAAGCCCTGGTCTTTTAGGAACTGTTGGCCCAGGTCCCTTAGCAACTGTGGGTCTCAGGGGCAGACTGGGCCACCGGTGCACCCTCATAGGAGATAGGACTCGTGCCTCTGAATGGACAAGAAGTTGCATCCTCCGAAAATCCAAAATATGACCTCTTTGAAAGGACCGAATCCGCCCCTGGTGAGTCTAGAAATATCTATGCAAAACATACCTTCTTATCAGACAATTCTTTCGGTTTTGTTCCTTCATTCTGAAAGTCAAAGATTTGAAGTTCCAGTTTAATGACATATTTCTTCAAGTCTTCGACTTTTGACAATGCTCCATCCCTCTGACTCGTTAATAGACTCAGCTCATGTTCCAGATTGGTGCTGTCATTATTAGAGGCTTTAAGATCAGATGTTAATTTCGAATTGTAGTCTTTCTCCTAAAATATTATATAGTTTTATTACGGTCATCAAATGGTGTCAGGGCTTTTTAGCAAATATAACGGACAAAATTTATAGTAAAAGAAAATGAATGTTAAATACAAATATTATTTCATAAATAGAAATAATTCAAGCATGAGAACCTAGTTTTCTGAGTAATCGGTATGCAGTAAAAAACTTTGCATATTATCAAATTGTTTATTAGTGGTTTTACGGCTCAAGGACTACAATGGTCATGCTGCGCCGGGACCTACTGTTTTTCGAGGAATCCGAACCTCTTAAGGCCTAGGGAACCAAACCCCTGGACTACAGTGAGCAGTGCGACCTTTATGAGATCTCTGAGTAAGTGTTCTTTGCACCGTTGGTAGTCAAACCAGTGTTAACGACACACTACGTGAACGTGTCACCATATTGTGCTACCATAAAACATCTCAGGAAAGGTTTCAATAGAAAGATTGGACTTTCAATTAGATGGTGTGACATTCTCAATTGGAAGGAAAGCATATACAAAATGGTGACAACCTTATCAGTTTGCACTGTAAAGGAGCAACAATCAATCATCAGATTTTTATGATTAGAAGATGTAAAGTCTCGTAAAATTCATAGAAGAATGTTACAACAGTATGAAGATGCCTGCACTGGCAAAGAATTAAAAGAGTGTACGAGTGAAGAGGTATGTTTATAAAAAATGGTTGAACATCAATCCACGATGACCAATTACCCAGTCATCCCAGCATAACCATTGCTGATGAGAAGGTGAGATATACTACTGTCATTATTCATGAAAACAGGCACACTTCTTTAGGAGTTCTGTCTTAATTTAGAATATCTGTAGATACCGTAATCTATGGAAAAAACGCCACACTCAACGTAAATGTCACACCCACGATACTGAGCCTGAATCAGAAAGCTGACATCATAAACACCACACATGGCATAATCGGCAAACTCACGATAAGGAGCTTAACTATGCAGGAAAAATCAGAAACGCCGCACCGCCACATCGTATATAAGGCTAGGGACATTGATTTAGAATTTGACACGGTTTAAAAAGTGTTTGTAAAATTTAAAACTTCAACACATTGGTGTAACTATCCTTATTGGTCAGACTTTTTTCAGGGGGTGCTTAGCTCCCACTACACAAAAAAATTTAAATATATTATACATGTTAAATTTTTGTTTCTAGGAAGGCTAAACCTTTTCTAGAAGGGGGGGGGATAAGACCCTCTAGCTCCCTCCCTAGTTGTGCTAAATGTGCATTTTCATTACATCTCAATACCCTTCGCGTATAACACCGTATTACTTTGGTGCAAAAGAAACCAGAAAAAAAATTGTAAAAGCAGCACCCCCAAATTTTCATTTCTGAACTCATAAACGGCGTGCCTCTTTTTCCATAAATTACGGTATGTTTGTCATGTAGGTTCTCAAGTACCACAGGTTATGTGCATGGTGAGTGCTAAGGTAATGACTAATGAATACAAGGTAAATAGTGTTTGGATTTCCTTAGTAGAGACAGCTGCTACAATTCTTAATACTATTCAGAGATCAAGAGTCCAGATCATACAGCTCTAACCTTACTCCCTTTTGATTAATACATATTTGGATTCGCCAAAAAGATTGCTTTGAAAAAACGAAGAATTGGGAATGATGACAAGGTTAAGAGGCACATTTCTAGCTGAAGGCACAACCAAATCTTTTTTCTTTTTCTGATGGAATAAAGAATTTGATGCAATGATGTGAAAAATGTATTGACAAGGAAATGTAAAAAAAGTCTACATAAAAAAAAAAAAATAGCATACAATGTGCACCTCTAATAAAGTAAGTTTGCTGTTACTTTTTGAACCACCGGTGTTAGAATTTTTGTCAAATTAATCACATCACGTAAACTAGTATTCCTTTAAATTAAACGGCATTAATAATTGCTTCATAATTAACTAACGAGTCAAGAAATCTAATAATGTTTTCTTTATAGGTTTATACGTCCTACACATATTTAAGCAAATCAGCAAAAAATTCAAATCACGAAGTCTCTAAACAAGCGTTTTCATTGAACAATGATCTAAAAATAGAAATATCTGACAGGTATTCAGTCAAATTGTAAGATATTTCCCCAAGGTTGTGCAATAAATTATCTAAAATCAAGATTCTACTTGCTAGGTTCCAAAACTGCCATATAAGTCTTTTGATATTAAACCAATGGTTTAACGTGGCCTACAAACATGGTTTAAGATGACTTCTTCACTGAACAGCTTAAATATGACATTCCGAGCATGAATAAACCCAGTCCAGTATGCTGAAAAGCAACGAGAGAAACGATACCAATGCATAAAGAAATAAAATCTACTTTTCTAAGTTTGTCCAAAAGCTCCTTGATCTTCCTATCAGCATCTTCAGTTTTTGAACCGTAATCCCGACCTAGTTTTCCCATTTCCTGAAAACGAAATGATTTGTGACACACTGTTATTGCCCATTAATTATAATTTCTTTTTCTGCATAGTTATTAATAATGAGCATTGATAATGTTTACTTTAATTCTGGTATATTTAAATTATAATTAATTGATATTGTCCTGATACTAACTTATAACTGATATCATCATCATATTCAACCATTATCTATCCACTGCTGGATGAAGGTCTCTCCAAATGCTTTCCACACAAGTCTATCCTGAGCAATTCGCTTCCACGTCACCCCAACCTGTTTTCTTATTTCATCCACCCATCTAGTTTGAGGACGTTTTCTAGGTCTTCGGTGGTCTCTTGGAATCCAGTTCAGAATTTCTGTTGTCCATCGTTGATCAGTTCTTCTTGCAATATGCCCAGCCCATCGCCATTTCAGCCCTTTTACTTTAACAATGATGTCCTCTACTCTAGTTTGCTCTCTCACCCAAGTGTTTCTTTTTCGATCTCTCCTAGTTATTCCAAGCATGCACCTCTCCATGCTCCTTTGCGTTGTCTGTAACTTTCGTATTGCTCCAACTGTTAGACTCCATGTCTCTGATCCATAAGAGAGGACTGGCAATACACACTGGTTGAAGACCTTTCTTTTTAGACCATTACTTTCACATTTCTACATTTATAACTGATATATTGACATTGATATTGACTATTTAAATTTGATGGTCAAAAATCCTAGTGGACTTAATTACAGGTCTGCAGCCAGTGTATGCCACTTTCTGCAGACCTGCCACTTTGTATACAATATTGTATATAAGCATAGAAAATAAAGATATATTTGTTGTGTCTTAGTTGTATTAAAGGGCATGAGTACTAGTAGAGAGATTAAAGAAATAGATCTGCACCAGAAGAAGATCGATACTGGACTGGTTTTTAATTTGGGGAGAATTCTAAACAATTAACCTGTTAACCGGGGGAAAAAAATTTGTGAAACTTTTTTTGGGGAGGGGGTAACGTTTGGTAGTCTTCCGGGGATGACGAAAAATGTCGTCATACCCAGTTAACAGGTTAAGGAGATACTTTTTGTTAAAAATGTGTAATCTTCCGGGCATGACGAAAAATGTCGTTATTCGCATTTTGGTAGTCTTCCTGGTATGACGAAAAATGTCGTCATACCCAGTTAACAGGTTAAATACACTGTTGTGAATCACAACAATTAAAATGATAATATTACCCCCAGATCAACCCCCAGACTACAGTAAGTAGTTAATTGGTAGGCGTTCTTTCTGGCACCTTTGAAAATTGAACCTGGATTGGCGATATGCTTGAAGAACACCTTGTCGCTGCATAGCCCAAATAGGACTACTAACAGCAGCTCTGGTTTAAGATTATTTAAGAAATTATTCTGTATTATAAGAAATATTGGTTTTAGAAAGTATTCTGTGGGTCAGTTGGAATGTTAATGCCGAGACAGTCAACTTACACTCTTTGCATAACGAGGGGACAATGATTTTGCCCGTTCCATAAGTCGCATAAAAGGACCCTGCTCATCACACTCTTCCAGATTGGCCAATGCTTCATTTAATTGTTCAGATATTGGACTCGAATCTTCATCTCCGTCGGTAGATTCCTCTCTGTAAAAATATGCAGCAGTTTTCAAAAGACGGAGTCATATATCGTTACTGTAACTTAAAACACAAAGGCAAAGTTTTACAGCAACATCTGCCTAGAACGACAGTCTAGGGACCGAGAAAAGATAGCATTCTAGACAATTTATCGCTACAAAGTTAAACCAAATATACTTTATCATAGAAATTGTTTATTTTATAAACATAACATTATTTTTAACAATATCATGACAAACAAATTATTAAATAACATTACAAATCAGGAATGTAATGATGAATAGGAAACTAAAGGTAAAGTCATTATAGCTTCAGTCCATGGACCAAAAAAATGAACCATCTTCACAAAAGGACAAGAAGCCCATTTTATTCCCAAGCTAAGAAAACCATTCGCTACATTCTAGAACCATCTACATTAGTGCATACTATAATTTTTTTTAAACTAATGGATTTTCAAAGGCTGTATTACTTTAAAAAAAATACTGGGTACAACATGTGACCAAAGCTCGAAAAGTGCAAAATGATCGTTGTGACCAAAGCTCGAAAAGTGCAAAATGATCGTTATGGACAAGTTCATCACGCGTTAGTAGTATAAAAAATGTGCAGTAAATATCATTACAGACAGATTCCACTACATAACATCAGAATGTTCTATAACACCATAGAGAAGTCATATAACACAATCATAATTTAGTGTTTTATGGCCAGTTGGTTAACTGTACTTTTATGGAGCAAGGACAACAAGAATCACTCTGTGCCAAGTATTTTATGGTGCAAGGACAGCCAAGGTCGTGCTGCATCAAGGTCTACAATTTCTAGAAAGATCCGAACCTTTATCATCTAGGGAATCGGAGTGTGGATCTGTAGGGGGGGGGAGCACGAGCCGAGTGTTCGGCTGGAATCCAACACAGATTATTCATGTGTTAGTTAAATCATGGTGACAATGTTACATCTAAATTGCAATGCATTGACAAAATCCATGCTTAATAAAATTAAAGCTCAATGTAAAAAATGGTTAAAACGATTAAGCTATACTGAACCTACTCATACTGTCATACTAAACCTATACATTAGACCAGCTTTTGTTTGTTTTGTGGTTTTACGGCTCAAAGACTACAATGGTCATGCTGCGCCGGGACCTACTGTTTTCCAAACCTCTTATGGCCTAGGGAACCAAACCCCGGACTACAGTGAGCAGTGAGATCTTTATGAGATCTCTAAGTAAGCGTTCTTTGCACCATTTGGAGTCGAACCCGAGTTAACGGCACACTAGGAAAAAACGTTACCACACTGTAGGACCCCATTAAACTAGCAGTTCCCAACCTTTTCTATGCCCACACCCCCAGGTAATTCACGATTAGTGTTCGCACCCCTACAAAAATAACAGTGTCCACCATTAATAAAATAATAGCTGCTAATACAATCAAATCCCCAGAAACTGATTCAATGCAATATCACTGTAAAATTGCCAGGTACTACGACCAGGTACGTGGATAGCTTATAAAAATGAAAATATTTTAGTCACAAAATATATTATAACAGCTGTGCAAAGAATCAAGGTCAAATGTATGTCATTCGTCTCTGGAAATTCCTCTGCGATGATTTAACATATTCCGAAAGGTCAGCAAAGATACTAAATATCCCATGATCCATTCAGCCAATGTCATTTCAAAAATCCTCATTATTTTTAGATGCACTGCATACAATTTAAAAAAGAAAAAAAAGACCCTTAGGACATCATTACGCCAAAAACAACCACCACTTCAAAACGTGTGGTACCAATAAATCATTACATCAGTAGAAGAAATTTATAATGCCATTGAAAAGAAATAATTTTATTAAGAAATTCTGGAACTGTATAATTCCAATCTACATATACGAGTTGAAAATTTTGACTCTGAAACTGTGGAACGAATTTGGGAATTCGAAGAACAGCCATGCCAAGAAAGTGACAAAGAGTTCAAAGATGAAGAGATTGCTAACCTGCAGAATGTATTTTTTGCTGTTGGAAACCCAAAGATTTCAGAAGAATAGATCATTAATCCACATTCCTATAATTTTGAGATGTCCGATGATGAAGAGCTGAAGGCAGATCATATTGATTTGTAATCAAATTGAGATCATGAAATGCAATTCAAAAGCAAGGCCGGGGAGCTTTAGTGTGTTGTTTGTTTTGGTTTTACTGACTCCGAGACTACAGTGGTCATGCTGCTTCGGGACCTACAGTTTTCGAGGAATCCGAAGACCTCTTAAGGCCTGGGGAACAGAGCCCAAACTACAGTGAGCAGTCGTCTTTTGAGATCTGAGTGGCGTTCTTTTGCACTGCTGGAGTCGAACCGGTTAGCCGTGCAATGGGAGGAAGCAGCGTTACCACCTCTTGTAACCGCCAGAGACCCTTTAGTGTGGTACTGGATATGCCCATAAGCCTAAATGAAAAGGCAAACTGTGTTCTCATTCCATTTACAACAACAAACTTGATTGAATCTTGATTCAATTCTCTTCTCTCAGTCAGAACAAGATCTAGAAATGAACTGTCAGTCAGGAAGGTCCAATTATTTGCAAAACCATGAATGAGAAGCACGTGGGGGGAAAAAAAATAATTGAATTTTATGTTGATAATTTGAATTGAATTTACTGTTCATATTTTTTTTCTCAAAAAATTTTTGAAAAAAAAAAAATCTAATTGCTTAATTTAAATTTGCATTCTATGCAGAGTTGGCAAGTTTCTGCCAAGGCGGTTAAAACCGTGGGTTATAACCCGTTAAAACCAGCATGGCAGAAACTGGTTTCTGCCACAAAAGTAGCAATAACTGACAGAAACCCAGTAAATAAATATTTTGTGCATTAAAAACTTACCAAAATACCCCAAATGGAAAAAGGGACTTTAAAGTAAAATGGGTTTAGTTACACTGTGTGATATTATTACCTTTCACAGGGTCTTTTCTTTATCCTTATATATGGAGAAACAGAGCGTTGTTTCCTATCCTCGTTCGTCTAGCGGTCCAAGACACTCCGGGCTAAATGGAGGGACCCTGGTTCGAATCCAGGATGGGGCTCTAGCTTAAGCTATGTACACATGGGTAGCAAAAATCGTATAATTTAGTTACAATGTTTATAGTATTTATTCAAAGGTTACATCATAGCAAATTCACTAGCATTTAAGTTCAGGCTGATCTTTCCAATGAAGTAATCTATAGCAAAAGATTAGTTTTGCTTCCATTTCCTAATTCAAACAATTTCTTAATTTATTATGAATAGACCAATAGCTTAAGAAAAATATTCTTCCAAGCCCACCAGTACTGCAGGCAATATCGTCAATGCATAACCAAACAGTTCTCTTCAATTCTTCAAACAGTTCTCTCCAAACAGTTCTCTCCAAACAGTTCTCTCCAAATCTTTAATTTATAGTTTTCTTTAAACTATGCCACCACATAGAAGTCTGGACATTTTCTAAGATTTTATTGGAATAGTATGTTTCAGGAAAAGGAGCTGATTTTGCTCAAAAAGCTATAATGTGAAATACGAAATTTGGGTTAATGACATTAAAGAATTTCATAGTGTTTTCTTCCTGCTCCTGTGACAATTTAGATCACATGTACTTTGGATGATGAAGAATATACATGGTTCCTACGCTCCTTGAAAGTCCTTGAATTTTTTTGGGGGCATTTAGGAGCCCTTGAAAAGTACTTGAAAACTGCCAAAAATGTGGTTGGTCCTTGAATTTTTCCCAAAACCTTTTTTCAAGTTTTGGCAAAAGAAAAACAAAAAGTATTTCTCCGGACACACCCACTTCCTCCCCCACCCACTGAGCATGGCTAATACAAGGGATGCAAAAAGGGTAGCTTTTGCTGGCAATGTGCCAAGTTGAAAAGGAGCAACATAATTAAACACTCAATTCATTATTAATCTTATAATGCCTTGCATTTTTAATTTTTATGTATATAAGGATTGACAATGTGAGGTCCTTGAATTTCATCAGGACAAAAGAGTGGGAACCATGATATAAACTGGCATATATGATGTTGAGTTATTGCCTGATAAAGTCTACTTTTTACCCTTTTTTAATTCATTTCCATGAGATTATCATTATCACTTAGGATTAATTTCACATGCATCTGTAATAGAAAAGTTACCTTTCGAATCTCAAACAAGGCAACAGCAATAGGTTTCAAAGCTGCAATACGTATTTTTACATCTTTATTAATCTGATTATTTATGACCTGAAAAGTTCCTTTATCATCCATATCATTTTCATGATCTGCGAGTAACATGGATGTTTCTTTAGGAATAATTCCAAGAAATCTACGTGGTTTTTCCACCTTATATTGCCTGGTATTTGTAGCTTCACAGTATTTATGTATTCCTTTAGCCAAACATCTTGTCTGTAATTATTTCCAAAATATTTCTAAACAGATACCATATTCTTTACAACAGGCTTATAAAAAATGTTTATTGGCTGTAATACAGCTTATCTGATTGGTCATAAACATCTGAGCTTTTTCTACAGCCAGTCTGTTAATGTTTTTGCTTTTTACCTTACAGCCAAAGGTCTAATGAGGTAGAGAATATAAATAAGGCGAAATAGGCATAATAATTTAAATAATATGGCCTGCGAAAGATGGTTTTTGTAATAAATCTTTGATGTACTCTAGTATTTTTTAATTATTTTAAAATATTTTAATTATTGAAACAATTAATATAAAGCTTTACGATATATTAAATTATTGTAATAAACATATATATTTGTAATCTTTCATTTACTAAATAATACAATGCTGTTCTACGCACTTTTATTAGTTTCTGCCAGTTCCCCCACTTTCTACTAATTATAACCAGTTTCTGCCACTGGCACGGCAAAAACTAGTTTCTGCCGGCAGAAAATCAACCCTGATTCTATGTGCTACGTTAAAAGCTTATTTATTTATTTTTAAGTTTAATTTATTCACCTGAAGTATTGCATGTGGTTCAAAAATTAGAAATGAAATAACATTTTCCTGGAAAATATATAATTCAGAGATGCCAACTTAAGAAAGTAGTCATCCGTAAAAAAAAGGTCATGAATTTTCCGTAGTTTTCCATAAAAAAGTCAAAAATTTTCAGAAGCCTTCAGTAAAACCACGCTCTTTTATTTCCTGCAATTTTTTTTATCTAAGTAAAGCGCATGCATTGTTATAGAGCAATATATGTACCTCCCCACACCTTGAAATAACATGCAAGTTTTCCTAATAATGTGACTCAATTGTGTATACTTATAGAGCGATCATACTCCCACCAATAACATTCGTATCAACTTCGTAGTAAGAGAAATGACCTTTCGTAACAGTTTCGTAAGAAGAAAAATGGCTTTCCGTATCGGTTTTGTAACAAAAAAAAAAAAGCTTTTGGATCAGTTTTGTAGAAAGTAACCACCAAAATTGTATTTTGTACAGGAAAATTGGTTTTCACGTTTTGTAGTAGGTAAAAAATAGTTTAATCAAATGAATGAGCACAATAAAAATGAAAAGTCAAATGTTTCATTGAAAAAGTAAAATTTCGTAAATATTAAGTTCTTTGTTTCTTTTTCTGTAATTTTGAAACCTCTTCCAGATTCTTGAGAAGCTAAAAGTGTTGAAATATGTAAATTAGCTTCTGTCAACAAACTTGCCAACCGCAAATGTATTATTTCTTTGGATGGAAATTTGTTTGTTTTTTGGTTTTACGGCTCAAAGACTACAGTGGTCATGCTGCGCCGGGACCTACTGTTTTCCGAGGAATCCGAACCTCTTAAGGCCTGGGGAACCAAACCCCGGACTACAGTGAGCAGTGCGATCTTTTATGAGATCTCTGAGTAAGCGTTCTTTTTGCACTGCTGGGAGTCGAACCCGGATTAGCCGCGCAATAGGAGAACGCGTTACCACACTGCGCCACCGCAAGGCTGGATGGAAATTTGTAGGTGCAAAGTGCGACTAATGACCGCTAAGTTTGTACCCTCCAGTAGGTGGTGTATCAGGGCAAAATTCCTCTATTTTGATGGAAAAATACTAAAAAATGACCAACAGTCATTAATTACAGGACAGTTAAAAAGTTCACAATTTTGCAGGTAGGAGTCGCATCAATGATGAAATCGGACATCGAAAAAATCACTTATTAATTAACATTAACATCGTTTTTTAATTCAAATCTTTTTTTTTTCCCCTTTTTTAAGTTCCAGAAACAGGCACCAGGTGGCGTTTTTTCACGAAATATAGAATCATAAATTACGTACATTAAATAGGTAAATTTACTTTTAAATTAATCTGCACGCCTCTGCGTGTGTAGATAACGAAAGCATAAGGGGGAAATATCCCGAAATATATGCCGCAAAATCTCGGCGAAAATCGCGAGCTACTTTTTTAAAATATCGTGAGGAAATTTTTCTGAAATTTTAATAAAATGCTGCGAGTAAAAAGTTATTCAAAATATGGTAAAACTGCGAGTTCACATAAAAATTTAAAAACTTTTGATGCTTCGCAAAACGGCCATTCCTTACTACAAATATCGCGATACACTTGCAGGTAAATTGTCTGCCCCCTTTTTTTCCCCCAGCTGTTTCACAATCACGGCTGCGTTTCATTTCGTTGTTTTAATCCAAATTCAACGTAATTTTCACAGGCAAAGCTAGACATAAAAAATAACAGAGAAATAAGGGGACAAGTACGAAGTGCCACGTCCTAACACGAAAGTCGTGAGCTTTCTGCAAAGTGTGGGTTGTTTTTGTTTTTTTTTTAACCAAAAAACCATAAAAAGTATGCATTTTTGAGGGGCTGGTACAAAATTTCATGTGAAGATCTTGAATGATGTTTTCCATAGCTTTTTTTGGTATTGACCGTAAAACCATAAAATGGAGTTAAAATCCGTACAAACTACGGAAAATTCTTACAAGTT
>QLNU02015270.1:1881559-1933032 GCA_006491805.2 Dysdera silvatica | reverse complement strand
TAATTCTACAATATAGGAAAAATTTGTATCCCCTGATGAAGGACGTATAGACTTCAGTTAACTTTTTTCAACTGGTTTATCAAGTTCAAAGATTTCCTGTAAATTCGTGGATTATGAAGAATTGTAGTGATGTGATAGGGTATGGGATATTGTCAGGATGCCCGAATTGAATTTGACAATTTCTTAACACAGTATTAGAGAAGCGGGTTTTTTGGAGTTTTGTGAGTTTTTTTGAGTAGGGTAAAATTGATACAACCCTGCCTTAGGATCCTAGGCATTTGTTCCCTTTCCCTCTTCCTCCCCTTGTCCCCGGCCCTATGAAACATCTTTTATACTTAAATTTCCGAGTTTTCAAAGTAAAAAAAATGCAGCTGGCTTTCTCACCGATGAGCATAGCCCATTACATGGACACTATGAATGGCTAAGACCAATTCGGCGAGGTAGAATTGTGCCATTTCCTCCGTTAATATGTGGCACCTTTCCAATAAGGAGAGCATATCTCCGCCTGGGTGAAATTCCATTATCAAGTACAAATTTTGAGCATCTTGGAAAGCATATTGTAGTTTGGTGATCCATGGACTCTCCGATTTGGCCATGATATCCCTCTCCTCGTCGTAGAAAGTAACCTACAATGCAAAATAAAACTACAATCATTAAACTTCAGATAACATTGAAAATAAAATTAAGGCTAAAAAATCCTTCTTGCACCGCTTTCATTTTTTGAAATCAGTTTGTATTTGTGTTATTGTGTAAGGACAGAAAAGATCATGCTGCTTCGACACTAGTTTTCTAAGGATTCTGAACCTTTGCCATGCAGAAAAGCAAGCCCTCATTGGTTAGTCACATTTTTATGGCACAAAAACAGAAAAGGTCATTAAGTGCCAAACAAGAAGAAACCGTTCATGAGATTTTAAAATAATCACTGGACTACAAACAGAAAAGCAGCTCAAGTTCTGTAATACCATTGATAATTGAACTCAGGTTAATGGGGCATCACTGCATATCAATATAACCCTTTGGTCGCCAATGGCACCAACTTTGACAACGAGCTTGGCGGGATGGGATTGTTAAGCAGTTTCACCGGTTAATGGCATGATAGACAAATGTTACCATTATGCCATCGTAGAACAGTGGACGAACGTTTTTCTGAGAAATTCAAACTTCTTACAACCCCCGTACAACAGTGAGCAGTTAGTAAGGTTGTTTGGGGGAGGGCACTATTGAATTAACAGCATGCCATGTACATGCATAACTACTGTGTGAACGCACAATCACTATTTTTTGCTATTATGTTCCTAAACACCATTTTAGAATTTTCCGGCAACTTTGTTTTTATAACTCTATATATATATACAGTGCATTTGGTATTTTAGTGGACACCTGATATTTTTACATAAATGCTAAAAAAAATACAAAAACTGCGAATAGGATTTTGAAGAATGCCGAGAAACTGTAATGTCTTGTAGAAAAATAAATTTTATATGAATATATCGTCACATAAATGGAGAAAATGTAAATTTATATAACAAATGTTGTTTGTTAATTTAAGGGACACTATCATTCCTGACTAACAGATGGCAGTGCAGGCGCTAAAAAATTTGCATATCGTATTCTTTCGATGCGTAGGATCGTATAAATACCCGTATGAACAGGTTTATGATAAAACATCGTTTGTAGTCATCGAAAAAAGGAAAATACTTAAGGATTTCGAGAAAGAGGAAATTACGGCTTTTAAACGAAATGGAAAATCGATTCGCGAAATTGGTCAGCTTATTCAGCGTCCAAAGAGTACTATAGGGGCCTTTTTAAAAAGAAACCCCAAAAGGATCCACCCAAAAAGCGGGGAGCGAAGCCAAAATTGAGTGAAAGAGATAAACGGAACATTATTAGAGAGGCCAGTAACACAGGAACGTCGTCTGCAAAAATCCAAAATGACCTTAGTTAGCTCCCAGTTGAACGTTGGACAGTATGGAATGTGCTCTCTTATTCGAAAAATTTATCTTTTGGGAAAAAAAAAGGGGCAAACCATCTCTCACCCAAGTTCACAAACAGGAACACTTAAACTAGGCTCGACGACACATGGAGTGGAACGATAAATGGTTGCAGGTACTTTTCACGGACGAAAAGAAATTCAACTTAGATGGTCCGGATGCTTTTCAACATTATTGGCACGATTTACGGAAAGCGCCGCAATACTTTTCTTGTAGAGTTCAAGGAGGAGAGTCGGTGACCATTTGGGTTGGCTTTGGCTACAACGGTACTACGCCTGGAGCTTTCATCGGCAGTCGTATGAATTCCACCTGCTATCAAGAATTTTTAAAAGAATATGCCCTCCCATATGCCTCATAAATATGTGGGGAAAACTGGATTTTGCAACAGGACAACGCACCGTGCCATGCATCTATCTCCACCAAAAGATGGATAAATTCAAAAAAGTTTAAAAGTATGATTTGGTCGACACGTAGTCCTGATTTAAATCCTATCGAAAACGTATAGGATTATATTGTTCGTCAAATATATGCAAATGGGAAGCAATTCACGTCGGTTAATGCCTTAAAGGACGCTATTGTGGAAACTTGGTATCAAATCGATCCTAAGTATTTACAAACATTGATAGAATCAATGGATTCACGTGTCTTTAAAGTTATATGCAAAAATGGAGCATCTATCATGTATTAATGTACATAAAACACTCCAATTTCAGTAAGTGTCCATTAAATTTTCAAACAAGATTGAAAGCCTCATCTTGATTTTGTTACATTTATGAATGATTTAATAAAGATTATTAATCTTCCACTTTGCAGAATACTGTTTTATTGTAGTATCTTTATTTTCATTTTCAAATTTGGCATTATTTCTCACGATAGTGCACTGTTATCAAGTGTCCACTGCAACACAAATCCATCTGCAGGTATATATATATATATATATATATAATTATTTAACTATCTAGGCACATAGGAGGTCTCAGGCTTAAATAGAGTAAACCAGGGAGGGCATATGCCCCCCCCTTGCCTCCACCAGATTACGCCTATGATCAAGTTGTAAGTCGAATAGTAATAAACTGCATAAAACTAATAAATAGTACAAGAGCACAAATCAGCGCAGTTAAATTTTAATACCACTAACAGCTGTTTCAATAGCACGTAAGCTATTTTCATCAGAATAATCAAAACTAATTTTTTGGCTAATATTGTCAGCTAAATGTTGCCAAAATACAGAACGTAAATCTGTTGATAGCAAAAATTATAAAAAATTAATTCTGCAATCAGAGATGCTGACAATGACTTATTTTCCATTTTTAACTTTTATAATTTTCGCTGTTGGCAGATTTACGTTCTGTAATTTGGCAACATTCGACTGACAACATTGGATAATTAGTTTTGATCATTCTGATGAAAATAGCCTATGTGCTATTGAAACAGCTGTCAATGGTATCGAAATTTAACTGTGATAATTTATGTCCTTATATTACTCATTAATGAGGAATAGTCGAGGAAACCAAAGGAACCATGAATGAGGCTCAAACCAACGGCTTTTGGGTTACAGGGTGTATACCCTAATGGCGTAGTTAGTTCCTACAACCAGCCATGCAATAACCTTCAGGGTGTCTACTAAAAATAAGAAACCCAGTTCCTTGACCTTTTCTTGACTATTATTGCATATTCTTTGGCCTTAAAAAATTTTCTCAGCCTTCTTTCTTACGATTGATAAAATGGCTATTTAACAAAATAGCTGAAAATCCCTAACTATTGTAAAACCATGACAAAAAATATCTGAATATCATTAAAAATTGTCCAGTTATGACAAAACTAGCTGAAAATAACTACATCAATAAAAAATCGTTAAAATATTGTACAAAAATTACACAACTTTCTAGTACAATTCAATGCATGCGTAAAATTGAAAGAAAAAAAACGGGCGAAACCATGACCTACATCAATTTAGTGACCTTTCCTCGACTTCCATGACCTGGTAGACACCTTGTTCTTTCCTACTTTGTCATTGTACCATTACAGTACATCTCTATACAAATAGTTCGTTAGCCTTCATGACATTAACCATCTTCATGAGAACAAACCACTTTCCAATGGTACTCAATAATGGCAATTTCAAATAACGGCACATATTATAGTGGCTAAACATGTATGCATAAAAAAAATATCATTAAAATGGCTTACACAATGATGGGCCAATGTTTCAGCTTTGCGAAGTACTTTCATGGCATACACATTCCCAGTGGCTTTCTCCCGTACCACTTGCACTTCTCCGAAATTGCCCCTGCCAATCACTTTCTTTACTTCGAAATCTGATATGTTCACTCTCAAGTTTTGAAGCCTTGAAATAATACCTTGAACTGAAAAAAAAAAATAGATACATACACATATACACACACATATACACACACAAGGGAGTACCCAAAAGAAACCAGAATTCTTTTTAAAAAGCCATGCATTTAATTTTCTTTATATAACAACCTTCAAAGTACTTTCCATAACACTTAATACATTTGTCCAATATGTGATTCCATTCTCGGAAACATTTTTCAAGCTCGTCTATTTTGACGGCTGATATCTCCTCTCATTGTTTCGTCACCTCTTTTACGTTGTGAAATCGCAGTCCTTTCATGTTCCTCTTCATTCAAAGAAACAAAAAGGAGTTGCACGGAGCAAGGTCAGGTGAGTAAGGGGTGTGGGACAAGGGAGTCATGCTATGTTCTACCAAAAACTGGCACACTGAGATGGCTGCGTGAATTGGTGCATTGTCTTGGTGGAAAAACCAGTCCCCCAGGCTGACACAAATCAGCCCTTTTTTGTCGCACACTATTATGCAATCTTTTCAGTACCAAATTTGCTCAAAGCTTGCCTAGTAGGAAAATGCGTGCTGCAGTATCTCTGCCGAATGTGGCATTATTTCCGCATTTTTTTGGGGGGTAGCCCCCCCTCGTGTATATATATATATATATATACAGTGATGCCATGGTTAACAACAGCCTCATATTATGACATACTTAGTTAACGATGAGTAGCTGTAAGGAAAAACCTCTTGGTTAACTACTCTTGATTATATGAACCTCTATCCACTCTAAAACAGAATTTTCTGAATACACTCATCCACGCAGCATAGCTGTAAAGGCTTAGCTACGTTTGACCCATCTGTTTCTGTTCTTGTTGTAGCATATTGAGCTTTATTTTAAAATTTATGGTAATAAATGCATTTCACGATCAAAATGATTTAAGTATTTAATTTTTTATGTATTGGTTCATATAGACTACAGATGCAATGGATGTCAGTTTAACCGGATGCCAATTATTCAACCTGGATTTAAACAGGACATCTGGCAGACAGTATAATTTGCTTTTACGAATCTTAAATAGTTACTATTTCATTACTTCTATTCATAGATGCAACCAGGGGATGGTTTTTAAGGTTTAAAAAACTCACTCAGAAGCTCTCAATTTATATGAATAAATATTAATTTTTGTGCTAATTTTAAGGTTGTAACCTTTCATAGAGCGAATACCCCTCTCCACAGAAAAAATTTCTAGTTGTGCTACTGTTCCTATTTCATTTTTCTTCTTTTACATGATCATACATTAAATTCTTAACTCAGAAGAAATACATATTTTAAAATTACTATATTTTATAAAGAAGTCTAAGAAAGTTATTTAAAATATAAAAAGCGACTAGCAAGATGTCTCAACTTGGTGGAATAGCATGTATTATATGATGGATTTCTCGCTAGAACTAAGACCTGCTATGCTCTTATATGCAACAGAAAACAAAAAAGCTTTTCATCATATCAATGGACATCAAAACAGTTCAACTCTGTTTCAAACCTTTGAAGAAATTACCAGACAAATAAGTTACTGAAAATCATTAATTTCAGAGGTAATTGCTATGGTTGTAACATTGAACAGATATTTGTCAAATTCTGAAGTATTTTCATTCTGTATTTTCAACGTCAGGACATAAAAACATACTTACATTTGTCCAGAAATACGACGACATTCGGATCTTTCCTCATATAAGCTGTATTACATTCAGAGTACAATGAGAACAGGGCATCCAAAAGTCCATCACGACTCGCTGCATGAAGGTCCAGCTGATTCTTCTGACATTTTCCCAAAATCAATCGATTCAATCGGACAAGACGGCTGGTTATTGGTTCAATGGACGCTTCTTCCATCTTAAAAATTAGACACAGGAATGCAATACGTTTATTAGCATTACACATAGTATTGTTTTTGTCATATGATGATTTCTAACAAAATTTATTTTAACTAGTAAAATTTGACACTGGTCGGAATATACGAAATACAAATGAAGAAGGTAAAAGATATTTACCATCTGCAAAAATATTCGCAACGTTTCGAGAACTACTGTTCCCTTCATCAAGCTTGATTTCGCTTGATGAAGGGAACAGTAGTTCTCGAAACGTTGCGAATATTTTTGCAGACGGTAAATATCTTTTACCTTCTTCATTTGTATTTCGTATATTCCGACCAGTGTCAAATTTTACTAGTTATGGTAAGCCCTGGTCAATCTTTGTACGTTGTTGTCAAAATTTATTTTTAATAAATGCTGGATACCCACACTGAAGGTTGATTGATTGGTTATATTTTTATGGCGCAAGAACAACAATGGTAATTCTATGCCGAGCAGGGACCCATATTGAAACTGCATCTCGAGTTGAAAACGGAAAAATAAGGTGGTTTGCAAATAAACTAGCATATTAATCTTTGTTGGTTGTTTGCAGACGGAAGATCGTTTTAGCAGCTTCCATAAATGTTTATTAGGAAAGCTTCCAAAACATGGGTTGTGTCCTTTTTAATACAAATCTGGGCGTGTGAAACATTAATTCATCGTTACTACGAGAAGGATATGGATGTTACTGAAGGTAGGGGATTAAGATGCAGTTACGTCACCAAACTTTGCCACCAACATCAAAACAACCCTCATCATCTTGCATAGTAGTATTCAATGGGATCAGGAAACAATACAGTCAAAAATATCAACAACTTGGCAAAAATTTAGGACTATGATAGATATGCTATTTTAGCTGGAAAAAATACATGTGAGGCACAAGTACAGATTACGGTAAGTGTTGGCAACTTTTTTCAAATATCGCCATTACGGCCATACACACCTATAGCGGTTTTCTCCACTTTAGAAAGAAGCATTTTTCCGGTAATGGAGGAATGATTTGAAAGTTTGTTATTGTGAATGTTATTTTCACTTTTGTAAACTTTACAAATTCAAGAGACTATGATGCCGTGATGTGCTGATGTATTTAGCAAGTGGGGGATGTGAGAGACAAAAAAATTTAGTTTTTCAAAATGGCAGATCTTAGCTGGATTACTGTACTTGTCAGAATCCCAGCAGAGTTGCTGTTGTCAATGGAATTACCATAATCTGTACTAGTCCCTACATACAAAAGGTTAGTTGACCAGTTTTTATGGCACAAAGAATCAACAAATGTCATGCTGTGTCGACATGTGAAATGACTATAGAGACATTTTCTTAAAAATGTCGTAAGTAGGCCTACAAGCAACAGGAATTTAGCAGCAGCTTGGTCAGGAAAGATCCATGAGCTGTAATTCAACCAACTAAAAATGTTTTACAATATGATACGGGCTTCCGTTTTAGCGAGTGTTTCCTTCAATACATTTTTTTTTACTTGGATTACTGTTTTCTCCTACTTTTTTTTTAATACCATCAGTTTTTGATTTGTTTTTGTTTTTGTTTTTTTCTAATTTAAATTCAACTTCCGTTTTCGCTCTAAATCAGGGGTCGAAATTAACTTTTTAAATCAGGTGCACAAGTGCACTCAAGTCTTGTGGCTTAGGTGCACTTGTGCACTTGAGTCATAATAGTATAATACTAATACTAGTTAAGTGTACAAGTAACTAACAGAATAGAAAGTAAACCTCAACATTAAAAACAGGTAAAATGTAAGTGTAGCAACTATATTTAAGCATGTAAACTACAACAAAATGCAACTTTTCAAAATAATTGAACATTCATTTGTAATAAAAAAAAATTCAAAGCAAATGCAGACACATTGAGAAAATTATATAAAATTATTCCGTAGTTCACTATTCTTGAAAAATAAACGTAAGTAGCCATAGTTTTGAATAGTTAGGTGCACTATGTGCATCCAAAATTTACATGCATGGATAAAATTTCATGTGCACAGTGCACCCACTAATTTCGAACCCTGTTTTAGGAAGAGTTAGAAGGAGAGGGACGCAGAGATGTTTTATATATGCAAGTAAGTTTCTTAAAAAAGAACAAGAAATATAAAAAAAAGTCCAAAAATATAAAAGTAGGTTCATTTACAAACGATATACAAAAAATAGACCGGGGAAGGGGTTTTTGGAAGAGTACAAAGGTGGTCGAGAAAGATGGCTGTATAAATGCGTGATGCAGAATGGTGGAGACGAACATCATTTTGACCCTTATTTCTCGAAGTTCATGTACGTAAGTATTTTTTTAAGAAAGAATAGACTAAGAAATACAAAAAAAAATCCGAAAATATAAAAGTATGTCAATTTCGAAAAAAGTAGTTGTATGAACACGTGATTTGGAAAGATTGCGAAATGGCAGAGACAAACATCATTTTCAACAGTATTTCTCAGAGTTTATGTATGTAAATAAGTATTTTTTAAGAAAGAACAAAATATAAGAAATACAAAAAAAAATCCGAAAATACAAAAATATGTCCGTTTGTAAATGGTATTTCATAATAGGAACAGGAAATACAGGCAAAACAGCAAGTTATGATGAAGCAACCCTACAAACAGTGGTTGGTGTGATTAGTGACAAAAACAAGGACGTAATATGCAGTGTGGCCAAAAAGAATAACCACAAAGCTGCCAAGAACTGGCGACCCTTTGCCTTAATTGAGTCTGAGTATAAGTGTCCGAAATGCAAGAAGCCAATGAAAATGTGTTGATGAAAGGGGGTGGGCACGGGTGCTGTTAGCGGGGAGGGGACAGGGGGGGGATGGTGTTAGAGTACCATATCCCAATTCAATTTCAAACAAAATGCCTTCTACTGGCATATTGTCCCCTCCCCCAATATTTTTAGGAAGTCGGTGCCAATGGGAGTGGGTAGAAGAGGAGGGGGGAGAGATGAGAAATAGGAAGGGAGGATTCATGAAAATCACAAAAAACGTTGTAAACAACATGGCAGCTAGTCACTGTGTCGATTGCCAGTTTTGGAAGCATCGGCTAGAATTTGAGTGGGTAATGTCTCGTGCAGTAGTGCCAGCTGAGAACTATTACAAAAAAATTTAAAAGCTCTACATAATATTTTTTTGGTAAACATATTTCCCTCATTCATGCATTACATACACATTTACAAAATTGCATATTTAAAAATTCAAGTTTTTGCTTTTATTTTGAATTCAATAGCTGTTTCATTTCTACTCTCGCTTTTTGGGTCATCTGAAACTGAACCATCAGCAACCTGTCTCCAAAACACAATATGTTTACATGGGACCAAGTTTACTTTTATTCGAACTCGGCTTAAGGAGTTCAACACCCATAAAATTAATTATTATATTGGTTGTATTTTTATGGCACTAGAACAACAAGGGGCATTCTACACCTAATCATTAAAAGCTACTCCACTTTCGTTTTTTATTTAAGTTAATACATTAAAGAGTTTTCAAGTATTACGTAAGCAATATCTTGGCCATTTTAAACCTCCTCCTCCTAGTAAGCAAAAATTAACATTGGCTAACATAGGAAAATAAGACCAACGGCAACCCCTCACCCCCCCACAAGGTGCTTACGTAATACTTGAACTCTTCCTTAGCATTAATATCAGTTACAATGAAATCCGGATAACCTGAACTGATTCTTACTCTTCTTTAACTTCGAAGCAAAACCCTCGTTCCCTTGAATTTCGTGTTATCAAAAGTCCACTTGTATATGCGCCTATAAAACTGAAAACGAAACAACTATGGTAACGGTCGACAGTTTTGTTTATAAGAATGAAAATTAACTTACATTGATGAAAAATTACGTTTAGTAAACTTTCTTCACGTTAATTATGCCTTAATATATTAAATGAAGGTAAAAATGTTAGTTTTAATTCACATTTCAACGTTGTAGCTATAACGCCCAGCACAACAATAAGTTGAAGTGGAAATGAAAATAGCGCGCCAATTGAAGGTAAAAAAATAAACGCTGTAACTGTAACGATTTTCCTTCCATTGGTTTAAGGGTAAAAATGGCATAAATGTTAGCTCTTGCGATGGGACGCCAAGAGGCAGTACGAGATACGTCTTTGCGTGATTTAGAACAATAATTATAATATAATGGAAGCAATTAATAATAAATAAGATTTTATTAAGCTAAAGGGAAGGTACTAAGCAAGGATTAAAATAGATATAAATCAACCATAATGCAACGAACGTCGAAGTTTAAGGTTGGGGCTGTAGTCTTCATTCCACACACACTCTGCACATGACATTCATTTATAATTTTCATTTTTCTAAAGAATGGGAAAGCTAGTTTTGTCTAGAGACAGCTAAAGGAGGTTTTAAGTATTACGTCAATAGCGGATGCAGACTTTTATTTAGGAGAGGAGGGGGAGGGCACTGACAGAATTTGCCATAGTCTTGGAATAACACCCTTCATTTTTCATAAAAGTTGGAATTTTTTACAGTGAAAAAATATATTTTGTGGGGTCATCACCCTTGTGTCCGCCCTTGTAATACGTAAGCAATATTTGGCCATTTTATATCGTATACGTAGATGGAAAGATCAAATTCATGTTCTAAAAAGTGTTCTCATTGTACCGGTGATTTTTTTTTTCTTTCAAATAACATTATCTGTTTTTGCATGTATTGGAGTAACGGTTCTTCTACTTTTATTAAGCCACAGACCCCTTTTAAATTCAGAATTATGGGCTCGGACCGCTAAGCAAAAAACTACAACTTTTTAATGATTTTTCTGAAATTGCAAATACCTAAAAGGAAAAACATTCAAGCTGCTGAAGCAAGCCCTTTTAACTAGACACTTGTTACGGAGATACCTCAGAAAGTTACAGGAGGGCTCGGAAAGCTACAGTGGGGCTTAAAATTCTTTAATATTGGTGATGTATTTAATAATATATTTAATGCTAAATATCCAACAGACTAATATATTTAACATTAATGAATTGTTTCTTAATGCAAATTTTGCGGTGAAACTTAAAGAGGGTATACTAATATTGACAATTTACCTTATCATTATTATAATGTGTAGGAATACTCAAACCTTTGTATACAGGGTTTGGTACGTTTACACGATAAGTCGCCTGCAGCCGGTCATTTAAATTGCCTCGGCATAACTCTTCAGAAGAATTTAAAGTAGGATATCCATATTCACACAGTACGTACAAAGATAAACGGAAATATTAGAATAAGCAGAAATGTTGGTTTTTATTTACCTATTCCAATCCTTTTAAGTCTTTATTATTCCTTAGTTTTCCCAAAACTTTATTACTGCCTTTTAGCTTGGGGTCATACTTCCAAATCTAATTTTCAACATTTAATTTCATTGCAAAAGAGATATTTTTATCTTAATTTTAATCATTTTCATTTTACTCATAATTCAGATATTATTAGATACTTTCGTGTTTTTAATTGATAAACTTCTTACTTTGAAAACCTTAATATTCATATTTAATATAATAAAATTCTCGACACATTTAAATATCTTTCCTCTTCAATTGCCTAATGCCCTAATTACTCATATCAAACAAGAAATTTAGCTAATTTTACCCCAGATTTTTCTCAAACCAATCTAGAAATGGCAAGAATTAACTGCTTTGGCCCCACAGTGTGGAACTATCTTCTTGTACTCTCCAATCTTTAAATTTACCTTCTTTATTTAAAAGATATTTTACTGATCACCTGTTAAGTTAACATCCATTCATTTTAAGATTGGCGCAGTATAGCCCACATAAAAATCCAAACAAACAATTCATTTTAAGTATAATTAAAATTCTCAATATGGGCAGCATGAGCTGTGTTAGACATATTAGTCCTTACCCGGGGGTGGCTCGAGGTTGATTTTGAACCCGGGCAGATTGGTACGGAGCTTTTTTACAAAACAAGACATTTTTACAAATACACAGTGAGACATATACCCTATAAAGGTGGCCAAAATCTCAAAAAGGATTTTTCTAAAGATTTCTCTGAAAATTTCTCAAACCTTTTTTCTTTTTTTAGAGAGATTTTCTACTGTTGGGTCAATTAAAAAAATTGAACTTGACTTCAGTTTGACGCCCTCATCCAAACGGGGCCCCGGACGGCCGCCCGGATCGCTTATCCTTTAAACCGCCCCTGTCTTTACCCATTGCTGCCCAGGCGAGTCAAGTTAATTGTGAAATAATTATATATTGTATATTGTATATTTCGTTTATCTTTGTATTTGATTCGTCTGAATAAAGAATTTGATTTATCAGTCCGGATCTCTGTCATTAAGAGCATGCTCGATTATAACAATAATTATGTATATGATTGACTGATTGATTGATTGATTGATTGTTTGGCTTTTTTATGGCGCAAGAGCATCTGGGCTATACTGCGCCAAACATGGTAAAATCAAAGACTGTAGTAAAAACAAGTATATGAGCTTAGTTATAACAAGCATGATGGATATGAGCTCAGTTATAACAAGAATGCTTGGTTATAACCTCATCCTTTCCATTCGACAAGTTGGAAGTTGACGAGTTCTAATTTGTTTCCCAATTCGAAATCACTAATTCTCAGCATTGTAATTCAATAAATATTGAAACCCGCTAAAAATTGAAACGGTTTCAAAATTTTGAAATGATTTCAATACAAAGTTTCAGATTTCGTCACTAAGGCTTTATGTCTTCTACACCCTATTTATATAGTGAAAGAATGGTTCGATCGATCTAAAATTTTGTATCTTATATGTAACTCATAAAGACTAATCAATTAAAATTAAAATTGAAGCTCTAGTTGTGAAATTTCGCCGCGCAGGCGCAGATCGACATCAAAGCAGGAATCTACGACGAGTATGATAGTCTGATCATCCTGTCCAAATTTGAAAACTTTCTCCCGCCATTAACTAAATAGACCTCATTAGTTCCCAATTTGGCCGCCAGGGGCTAAATTTTATGAAATTCAATTCAAAACTTTGAACTGAATTCAAAAGATTCAACCGAGTTCAAAAAATTGAAACAGTTTCAAAATTTTGAAAAGATTTCCATACAAAGCATATGGAAGACTTTTACCTTACCCTTCTTATTGTAGACAGACAAACAGACAGATGGGCGGGAGGACGGACGGACCAAAAAGAATAGCTGGTTCAATATTTATTGAAACCCGCTAAAAACAAATTAAGTTGCTCGTTATAACCGAGATCACATCCATGCTCGTTAACCGAGATCATATCCATGCTCGTTATAACAGAGTTCAGATCCATGCTCGTTATAACCTAATTTATATCCATGTTGTCAATGACTATCAGTGTTGTATTTACGGCCAACTTTTGCTTTACATTTTTTTATTGCTGACAAACAGACAGACAGACAGAAAAAGCAATAGCAGGTTCAATATGTTTTGAAATCCGCTAAAAAAATTGTTGGATAGCAATGTCCTTACGTGTAGGTTAGCTAACTAATCAAACATCTTAAATTAATGACATTTATAGGCTTTTCAATCAATTCCGAAGCAATCAAACAATTCAGAACAATCCGTTGGATGGATTTGAAATCTAGTTATCTTCCCTATTTCGCTTCTGAAAATAACTGTCTGAACGACACCTTATAAGTCCTTTCAAGTAATGTATTATACTACTTATTTCTTTTGACAATTTTATCTCTTTCTCACATACGAAACTGTGAAGTATCTCAAAATTTCACACTTGTCTTATAATATATAAGGTTCCAAAAAATCCAATTTCTTGATCATAGACTCAGTTTTGTTGGACACCTTAAATGTGATTATGGGATTGTTGGTAATCTCAAGTTAAGTTAGTTTATTTCTTAAAAAATATAAGATAAGTATGCAAGCTGTTGAACCTGTTCAATTTCATGGAACTTGGAGATCAACTTAAAACGTGATCTTCAAAAAAAAATATAAATAAATAAATAAATAAATAAATAAATGAATAAATAAATAAATAAAATTGAACTTTGTCTTATATCTAATTAGCGGGTTTCAATAAATACTGAACCCGCTATTGGTTTTTCTGTTTGTCTATACGTTAAAGGGTAAGATAAAGGTTTTCCGCAAATGCGACTATGATGTCTATTTTTAACGTTGAAAACCGGATTAGAGTTGCGGATTAGAGAGTTGTGGATTAGAGTTGCGAATTAGAGAGTTGCGGATCATCGTTGTTGGCCTTGTCGACAGCAGTACGCAGATTTTCCGTCTTTCTTCTCTCACCGGATTCTTTAAATGGCTTCAATGGCCGTTCCGATTTCTGTGTTACTTTTGGAATCGCAAATGTTCCTTGTAACCAATTACAATTTTTTAAAGAAATATATGTTCGTTCCTTTTCGTTGCCGTTCACCTTTGATTTAATTCGTATTTAAACTACGTGAATTTGTGCTTTATTTCCTTTACTTGCTCCCGGTTAATCGTCATAAAAGGGCACTTTCCACGAACTCTAATTTTGCTTTATTACTAGGTAAGTTTTGTTGTTGCATCTTATGAAATAATTCTCCTGGGGTGAATATTCTTACACCTGAAAAAAAAAAAAAAGAACCTGAGGTTCAAAAATACAAATTTTTGTACTAGATAGAATGTGGCTCCAACGAAGGTTGCCCTACTTACAGCCTGCTGAAGCAGATTCTAATCGCTACATAAAGAATATTTTTTTTTCAAACTTGTTGACCAATTCACTTGTACTATTCTACACTTTTTTATTACATAGTATTACATACTGCAACCTAAGCTTTTTGAATTTTTTTATGTTTTGCTCGTTTTATAAGGTTCAACGCTTGTAATAATATACAGGTTTTTTTTTTCAAAAATTGTTATATTGTTAAACATAAATATTTTTAATTGAATTAAGAGTGAATATATTATTAAAAGCTTAATATAAAAGGATTCAGTAATTGTGCATAAAAATTATTTTGTATATATAGGAGACATACTTTTCGAAAAAATGTTCCCTATGTTCTTATGGAAACCTATGTTAGTGCTTTCGTCGCTTCGATGAACCCCCTTAAGTGCCATAAGTCATAAACATTGGCAAGAATTGACAGCTGATTTTTACGCAGTTATTTGCTATACACTTTAAACTTTGTATTATAGCAAAAATAATAACCTGATAATGCCTGAATATACAACAAATATCTTCGAAATTGTTAAAATTTAAAATTTATTTCAAATCGTTAAAGTAATATTGGAAGTTTATTTAAAATTGTTAAAATAAAATTAAAAGTGCTCAAAGAAAATATTTAAAATTCATTCACACTTACCAGCTTTATATAATCCATAACTACTTGCTTCAAATTGTATTCGGAATGAAATAAAGACACTGTTGAGAAAGCGCCGAGAACAAATGCGTGCTCATCATGAGACAATCAAGTTTCCTATGGCTCCATGGCTATGTGGTTACACTGAGGGGAGGAATATTGGCAGCACATCGTTAAGTGATTATGCAACTTTGTATCGTAGCTATTTATTTTTACTTCCAGTAAATTTAATAAAATCAACTTTCGGCCAACTAGATTGGTCAAACACACCTATGTGCAACGGTTGAAAAAGTAACCGCCGTAACATGTATTTTGAATCACCCTGTACAACCTGATATGCAAGGGCTTGACACCTTTAGGTCTGGGTTTCACGTTGTATGATGGTTACGGTTTTATATACCCGATGGTTACGGTTAAATAAAGCCATTTTGCGTATTTTTTAAAATAAAAATTGATTAAATCTAACTATAATTAATTACGTTTAATTTTGGCCAACACGGCATTTTCGGCCAATGCGCTCATTTCCTATCTTAGAAGTCCATGCCATCAAATTTCAAATATTTTTATTGTACTAAGCATCAGGTTTGGAAGGAAAATTTTTTTGTTGTATCTTTGGTACTCCCCTTGTCAGACAGAATTTGTAGTACTTTTATTTAAGAATGGTATTTCTTATTTTTATTTTGGATTAGTCTTCTTTTGTTGGTATTCTATTAACAAGTATCCTTTAGGCTTGAGTGTTGATTGGTTTTAAGGTCATTTGTTACAATCACATTTGTTTTGTTTCCCTTTTCACCTTCCACTGACTTTTTCCACTTCCTTTCTTTTTCTTTCTTCTCTTTCTCTGTTTCCCTTCTTTTATTTTCACAATACGCGAAATTCAATTTGAAAAATCTAACGGATTTCCCGTGGAGGAAACAACATATATTTTTAAAATGTCTTTGGAAAAACTGGCTATTTTCTTGAGAAAAAAATGCTAAAGGAGTCGAAATAGAATAGCTAGTACCTTTAAGCAGCAACGGCTGTTTTTTTGAAGATCTATAGCTATTTTTTCTAGTAAATCGATCTTTTCAGCTACATTGAAGTAAACTGCTGTTGCAGGCAATTCCTGGGAAACGCTATAAAGTAAATAGCAATATAAGTTGAAATGCGTGAGGCGCATGGCATTTTCATTATAATTCTCTAGTACATACTTACAGGTTCTCAAGTGAAATATACTTTGAAATTGGCAGAAATGCTTTAAAGGTATGTTGAAAATGAAGGTATCGTGCTTGGAAACACGATAAACAAATCATTGAAGCAAATCACGTTTCAAACCCAAGTTATCGGGCGACAAGTTTTGGACCAAAAATCCAACAATACCTGTATTCATTACATTGCCTCAAAACATTGATGTCGTGAGAAAAAGTTTATTTAGAGCTGTAGTCAGAGATATAATAATTACAAAATTATGGGGGGCTCAAATAGCCGTAAAGGAGATCATGATGCGACGTTGGAGAATTTTTTTATATCCAATGGGGGGGGGGCTTGAGCCCATTGAGCCCCCCTTCCTAACGCCACTGAGGAGGAGGCATGTTAAGCAGCAGTTAGAGAAAGCCCCGGACTTCATACTTTTTTAGTAATATTAAAAAAAAAACTTTTACTTTTTATTTATTTAATGTATTTTAACCTTCAAGGTCTATATGCCCTATGCTGCCATTTACTTACAAGTTTTACAAATTACATTGCAACAAGACGATGGCGCAGTATAGCCCAGATGCTCTTGCGCCATAAAAAAAGCCAAACAATCAATCAGCAACAAGACGAATTTTTTTTCTCTGCAACTAATCACTTCACTGTAGTCTATAGACTGTACAATTTATCATCTACTACGAACTTCAAAAATTGTTGAGGGGGAAAAACAGATCATTCATAAATTTTTGTTAAGGTAGTTGAAAAAAAAATTAAAATTTTTTGTTAAGATAGTTGATAAAAAAAAAGGGGGGAAGAAAGACTTCCTCCCCAGGGCCCTAGGTAGCTGCCTTGTCTGCCCAGGCAGAAGTGTGTCGCTGGTCACAGAATGTTCATTTCTTTATCTGTTATTTATGATTTATGGCGCAAAGACAAGTGATATCATACTGCGCTAGAATCTATAGTTTTCAGAAGAATATAAGTCCTTTTTGCCTAAAGGATTCAACTACGATCTATAGAACTACGGATCTATAGAAAACCTGGCAAACGCTAGGTGTATTTGCTGAAATTAATACGTATGACAACCAAACGTATTGCCGCTACGACATCGTAGTCATGGCCTATCAGAAGCGAGGACAGTGGGGGCTGCTGCCCACCCCCGGCTTCACAATATTAGGGGCCTCAATTTAGTAATTCAATATATATTAAACTTGGGCCTTTTAAATATTAGTTGCCCCGGGCCTCGCATTTTCTCTGAAAAGCCCTCATCATAGGAGTATACTTATCATCAGAAATAAAACCAAGTATGTCAAGTACGAACCCAAAAAATATTCTCGGGAATGCTAAGCTTGAAATCTAATGTGGAGACTTATAATAAGAGTCAATTCATCGTTCTCGAGGGAGGGCCCCCCCACTTTCCATCACCCTGGATTCGCCGTTGAAGTATGTAAATTTCAAAAAGCTCGAAACTGATTTATTTATAATGAGAGGGATACTAAATCGAAGCTAATTTACAACTATAGGCGTAACTGGGGGGGGAGGCGGGACCCCTAAAAAAAGCTGGCCCTATAAAAAATCCGAACAATTTGGAAAAAAATCTAGGCTGTGGGATGGAGAGAGTCATATGATTATGGTCCGGGCCTGCAGGCCCGGATTTATAAATGCACTCTTATAGAAGCGCCAAGCCGTTCATTCTGACCGATTCTTTTAAATCCAGTCCTTTTAAGACCAGTTATTTTAAGCGGACTTCCTAGACTGAATAAAAATCAGGCGCTTCCAGTGTTAAATATTTAAGCGATGTTAAAAAAAAAAATTTTTTTTTAACTATATGTTCTCCTTTATTTTATAAATACGGTAGAACCTGCCTGAAGTGACCACCTTTGGGACTGGGCAGCAAAGGTCACCATCGATAGATGGTCACTATACATAACAGATTTTGATAAGCTAAGTCCCTACCAGTTCTCTCTTATAAAAAGTGGTTACTTAATTCAAATTGGTCCATTTATCAAGGTGGTGCTTACTAGATGGTCCCTATCCCAGGCTCACTGTACATTCTTGAAATTAAAAAGGCATAAAATTCTAGAGGTAAATCAACAATATACGTTCCGGGACTCCGACAGCAACGCGATCCCCGAGGCCACTTCAACCGGCCTCCATGTCCCCTTCCCTGGGCCGCCCCACAGCATAGGTCCTTGCCAGCGATGGCCCCTTAAATTCATGTGGGCCCGCGAGCTGCAGCCTCTGCCCCCCTTCTCGACTCTGTATACGTTCAACAAATGCCAAATGTAGTAATACAATTCAGCCAGTGCCGAGTTTTCAAATTTTTAAAGCAAACAGAAAGTATTCAACATCATTTTCAAATAATGTCGATATGTAATCAATGTTTATAAATTTCACAATATCGATGTTTTAAAATTTCACAATATCAATGTTTATAAATTTCACAATATCGATGTTTTTAAATTTCATAATATCAATGTTTATAAATTTCACAATATCAATGTTTATAAATTTCACAATATCAATGTTTATAAATTTCATAATATCAATGTTTATAAATTTCACAATATCAATGTTTATAAATTTTTATAAATAGCAAGTCTCAACTATAACGCGTCAATATTACTGATTCCTGGATTAAATTTCACTCATTTGAAATAATTTTTTCTGCACCTCCTGAACGTCGCTGATTACATGACGAGTACAGATTATTCACTTATATTATAATCTTCATAAATAAAGGAGGATGCCTTTCAAATCCATGTTTTTGATTTCGGTGAGCATTGCAAACCATCATGCCAGCATTTTCAGTTGCATGTTTTCGTTTAGCAAATTGGAGTCTCAATAACATGTAAACTTGTATACATGTAAACATGACTCAATATCAATGAAACGAAATAATTCTCATTATTTTTGTTTTCTTGGATCTCAATACCTCAGTCGAAGCAAAACCCCTTTTCTTTGAGTTTCGAGGTATCGAGGTTTCGCTATACTTGCAATTCAGGCCTTTTCAGACTATGAAAAATGTGTGAATTTTTGCTGGTCAAACCCCAGTAGATCTTCAAAAAGTACAAACTAAGTCTAGTGTACATAAACTAAGAATATTGTAAACTAATTTACGGTAAGACTAGTAAACTTACTAATTTTAAAGCCTCTCGTTTCCATAAAAATTGTGTTTAAGGAAAGTGCTTTTTTAAAATCCGATAACAAAGTTGAAACTTTTTAAATTTTAACGAACTATCAACACACAGAGAGAGCTTCGATAGCTACATTTTTAGTCCGAACTCGCTCTATTAAGATGTATTCAATTTGACAAGTTATGAAAAGTATTGAAATTCAACAAAAAAAAACTTGGTTAACTGAGATTTCTTAAAATAAGTCTTTAAATTGCGAATATGAGGAAGTTGAACTGGATTTATTATATGTTGCTTGTATTAATGACTAAAAGAAAAAGTTCTTTCTAATAGATTGTTTGTTTGTTTGGATGTTTTATGGCGCAAGAGCATCTGGGCTATACTGCGCCAACCTTTCTAATAAAAATTAAGATATTATTGTATTTTAATCAAGTAAGATGGTCCCTTAACGCAGTAGCGGATTAAGGGCGATACAATCGGTGCCATCACACTGGGCTCCAAGCCAAGAGAGGCCCAACGCTCCCGAAATGCTGGCAAGGCCAAATCCAATTTGGTCATCGAAAAGCTTATTCTTAAATTAGTTTCAATAAATCCAATTGATGATTAAATATAATAATTAATTAATATTTAGCGGGAGGAAGTGGGGCGAATTTTGATCTTGCGCCGGGTGCCATATAAGCTAAGTCCGTCTCTTCTTAAGGCAGGAGTTTTCAACCCGCCGAATAATACGACCCGTTTGGTGCAATGTACTTCTTAGAAAACGGCTGAAGTTTGTTTTTTTTAAAAAAAAAAGTGTCTTTTGCGTGAAGTGGGACTCAAACCACGGACCTATTTGTCCGAATGGTGTTAAAGGTCGCTGCAATGACAGAATTAACTGAAAAAGTGAGCTATTGTCTTAAGAGAGGTTGTTTTGAGTGCGCGAGCTGTAGAAAGATGTACTTTAATTGAAGCAAGTGAGACAAAGTAGAGAGGCTTGAAGTGGAATTTCTTAGGAAGGAAAAATCGATTTTTGAAACATCAGTCAGAAAGGACATTTCCTTAGTTTTAGAATAGTTACCCTTTCATTTAAAAATGCGAGTTAAATATCCACACGGTATACAAAAAATGCTTTAGTTCTTAAAGTTTACGGATGAGAGATGTTTTTTTTTCTTTAAATTATTACGGGAGGATTATTATTTAAATTCTGAATTTCCGGTGCTCTTAAAAATGGTTTTGAAACGAAATGTTTTTCTCAAAATGTAAAAAAACATATATGGTTTTCAGAAAAATACAATCTGTTTGATGCAACTATAAAGGCTTGGAATACGGGTGACACACAGTGGGACTGAATACACTAATTGTTGGTAGAAACCCTAAAAAATTAGCGCAGTATAGCCCAGATGCTCTTGCGCCATAAAACACCTAAACAAACAAACAAACAAACAAACCCTAAAAAAAGTTAACAATATTCTGCAAATACCATTTGGAATTGAGAGTCGAATAGTGTACGCGTAAGGTAGGATGTAGGGAGGAGATGGAGAAAGAACGACACCCCTACAAAAGTAGTGGAAACTTGGGTGTTCTGGAGATTTCACATTCTGCCTGCAAAGAAGCGAAAATGATATAGTATCATGTTTGTTCGAAGTACTATTTCGTACTTATTGATATTGAACTATTTTTAACATGGCTTCTTTACCCGCAGGTTAGTACATCATTTTTTAATTACGTTTGTTGTGCTATGATTAATAGTATTTTATAAAGCTCATTTAATATTGACGCATTAAAAAAAAGTTAAGTTTTGATTATTTAAGGTGTGTTTGGGGAAATTTAGTTTATATCAGACCATATCATGTCCGTAATTGTAACATATTTATTTCCTTATAAGTTGATCTTGCTGAAACATAAAAAAACCTTGCCCATGTTTGCCCCATTTGGAAATATTCCATTTTATATAAGGTGGCCATAATTTAAGTCTTCGTATTTAGAGTCAACCTGTAGCTTGATCTAAGAACGCAAATGTCTCCAAATTTGGCAAGTAGCTTAGCTAGACCATATGCAAGCGATTTTGTGAAGAAAAGATTATACAGGGTGGTTATAAAAAAAGTTAGCCAGTCCCGACAAAATTTCGCCAAGGACCAAAAGTTCAATAATTTGATCGCTTGTAACTTTCGATAAAATCGGATTGTTTTCAAAATTGCGACATCATTGTTTTCAGAAAAAAAGCCTCTTTAAAATGATATCAAACATGATGTATATTCTAATTGAAAGTTGTCGAGCACCCTGGCGCCAGCGCCCAGTTTTTAAGGGCGCTCATAATTTTTTTATCGCAAAATCAGTACGCTTGACTTGATAACAAATAAAGTTGATTTTGCTCAAATATATTGAGGCGTTCAAAAATTATTATTTTTTTTCTCCAACTTTTTGGTGCCATGGCCCCACTATGCGATGTTTTAAAAAGTGGTTTGTGCTTGCAAAGGGACTCATACCCATGCCTTTGTTATCCGAATGGTGTTAAAATCGCTGCAGTATTAGAGATTTCTTAAAAGAAATTAATGATAAATGAAGTATTCGCTTGAGAACGACTGTTATGAAAACATGGGCTGCGGAAAAATGAGCTTTAATTTACGCGAATTACATAAAAAACAAATGCTTTAGGTGGAATTTTTTACGGGGGAAATGCATTTTTGAAACGTTATTAAGGAAGGTACTTTTCTTAGTTTTAGTATAGCTCTACTTCTGTTTAAAAGTCGAATTAAATATTCGCTTGATACATAAACAAATGCTTTATTTTTTGACAGTCACAGATGAGCGAGAAAGAGAGAGAGAGAGAGAGAGATTTTTTAAATTATTAGGGATGATTTAGTACATAAATTATGAAGTTAAGGTTCTCTTATAAATATGGATTTAATAATGAAATATCCGTTTTAAAATTATGAAAAAATGTGAGCGTTGTTCAGAAAAATACGGTCTACTTCATATTGTGTGTGGATTGGAAAACTGATGAAGTTTGAAAAAAAAAGGTGGCATGTGTGTGTGAAGGGGATTCGAACCCGAGATCTGTATATTAAACAAAACAATTAGTTTACATTTTATATAATATGGTTATGTGTCACATATAATATTATTGAAACACAAGGTGTAACAATATATAAGTTATAATATAGAATATAAATTTTCATGTGAATGAAGAAAATAAGTTCAACGTTCAGGGTGTAGTACAGTCCATTCCACAAAAATCAACGCACGTTTCAAACGAACTCCTGCAGTATCTCGTCAGAAATACGCATGCCTCATACGTATTCCCGATGAGGGACAGCCAAAGCCCCGTCGAAACACATATTGAACCCTGCTAAATAAACCATACCAGGCCCTAAACATTGGACATAACCTCTTCATTTATTCTGCGTAGTGCTACGTCATGATATTAGTTCTATAATTCACGTGTTTCACAGTTCTAACCTACATGTGTTTGCTCGCTCGTGTTGCAGAACTAAGCATTTGTTTTAGTTTCTTGTGCAAATTTCGAAACTCATTACAGCTATAGTCATAGTTAATTACTGTTTGATGACTATTGAAGCATACGGGAGAATCTGAACAAATTAGCTAAAGTACGGGAAGTTGGTTACCCTACCTCAGGATTTGGATCTCTAGGTCAGGACCGTCGCTAGGGATTGGCGTGGAAGGCCCACGCTAGGGGCACAGGCAAGGAAGGGAGTAAAATCGGGTGAAATAATTGACAGTGGAGAACATATCAATGATTAGGGTGTGCAATATGGACGTTTCCTCCAGGGGCGCAAGATCATCCAACTACGGTGCTACTAGGCAATGGAGGTTCGGATTTCTCGGAAAACTGCAGTTCCCTTGACAACAGAATATTAGCTGTCCTTGCGCCATAAAAAAAACTCCTCCTTCTCCTCCTCCTTCTTCTTCTTCTTCTTCTTCCACCACCACCACGCAGAAAAACCGTCTCCGAGAGAAAATTTTAATGTTTACTCCCTTTCCAGATTCGTATATTAACGCATAGGTGGCTGTGATAATAGTTTATTTTTGCGTGTAAACAACCGCAACCATTTTGCAACCATTAATTAAATTCAAAGATGTAACCTTCGGAAACGATTGGTTTGGCGCAACCTTTTAATTAATCGATCGCCTTGCATTGAGCCGTAACCGTAACTGAAATTTCCGAATGAAGTTGATTTCAAAAACAGCCACCAGGTGTCGTGCAATCCCCGAGCTTATCATATCAAACTAAAAATCTTCATGCTCTCGACTTCGCCGTATAAGGTTGCCTGGAAATGGGTTTAAAGTAGCGTGCGTTCGAGACTATTAATTTTCTGATCGAAGCAACGTTGTGCCATGCAAGAAAGGGAGCTCTGAAGGAGCTGCAAATTCGCCCTCCTTTACGGATCGGGAAAGTTTCAAGATTTGAAACGGAAATCTCATGAATTGTTTAAACTGCTATTAACAGGCAAAAATAAAGGTTCTAATGTGCTTGTCGAATCAAATTCGCTTTGTCGTTACATGATAATCAATAACATTTTGTAAATAACCTATAAAATTTTGTAAATAATCAATAAAATGTTATAAATAATCGATAAAATTTTATAAATCATCGACAAAAGACTGTAAATAACCCATAAAATGTTCTAAATAATCGATAAATTTTTATTTTTCGATAAAAAAAAAGAAGTCACAAATCATTTTTGGAACCCGTTTAAAAAAAATTTTATTTAATGTCTAAATATTTTGCAATAAAAAAAACATATTTTAACGAGCGATAATATGTTAATAAAAGCAATCCTGAAACATTAAAAAAAATTGTGTAGATAAACAAATTTTCCCAATTTGGGGCCCCTTGTTCAGTTTGGGGCCCAGTTGGCCCACCCAATTAAGAATGTGGTGTTTGATTTCAACGTTTTCCTTCAAAACGCTCAATCGTAAAATTTAATTTATCGTATCGATATAATTAATACTGTACTGCTGTGTACGCTACACGAACATTCCCCTGCGTACGCCATTGATTTTGATACTCCGTTTTTTTTAATTGACACCTATCCCGCTTGCTATGAGGGTATTTTATTTATTTATTTATTTATTATATATGATCATGTTTCATTTTACAGTGAAACCACAGTTTTCTATTTTTCGTGAGCACCGTCAAAAAGTACGTCGTGAAAACTCATTATGTCGGATCATAAAATCGAAATTTCACTTCATACTTGTAACATAGGAGATTTATAAGAATTCAGGTGTCCGCAGGTTGCAAAAGGGACCATCATCCAGTGTGAACCAACTCCGCGCAATATTTATACTTCCCCTAAAAGAATAAAAAGGATCTAAGAATGGTACACTTGAATTAAATTAAACTGTCCTCCCCCAAGAATGTAATGCATAGTAAGGAGCAGAGTCGGAGTAAGGAGCAGGGTCGGAGTAAGGCCTCGTGAAGTCTAGACAATTTTTTATGGCCCGTTGTAGTATAAATTACGCCTGTATAACGTGAGTAGAACTCGCATATGACGAATGTCTTAAGACCAATGAAAATCCTTACTATATCGGATCGATGGCTAAATCCGTTCTGGAATTCAGTTTTTAAAGTTTGGAAATGAAGTCATTACAGGTAAGATATTTGCATACAACGTACATACAAAAAATTCTGAAATTCGCGGAAATTCGCGCAGTAATAAAAATACTGCCCTGATAATAAGGTCCAATTGGCAACGACTTGAAAGTAGCGTTGAGTCTTCATCGCGCCGGGCCACTAAAAAAATGCGGGCCGTAGACATTCGTCTTGTGTGCCTATGTGATAATCCGACCCTGGTAAGGAAAGACCTGACATCACTTACAACAGCGGTTGCCAAACTTTTTCTGCGCCCTTGCTAAATCTAAGTGTTCCCACGGGACTCATAGTCAAATTTTGACAAGTACATTTTGCCTATGTCAAATTCTAACAAATAGATTTTGCCTATGTCAAATTCTAAAGAATACATTTTGCCTATGTCAAATTCTAACAAGTACACTTGGCCGATGTCAAATTCTAACAAGTACATTTTACCTATGTCAAATTCTAACAAATATATTTTGCCTATGTCAAATTCTAATAAATACGTTTTGCTTATGTCAGAATCTGACAAGTACATTTAGGTAAAAATAAACGAAATATGCATTGAAGATCATAAAATAATAATAATAATAATAATAACTGGAAAAAATTGAACTAATTATAATTATCGGGATGGATGAGCCTGTTGATCATGGCATATTTTTTCAAATCGTTGAATCAAGCTGGATAGAGCCACCCTCATTTCCTTCCTCACATTGAATTGCTCGCGATATTTAATTTTTATCGAAAAAGGTAGCGACAATGAAAACCCAGCTTCATACAAATAAAATTCTGAAAATTTTGTAATATTATTTTGCGGCGCTCCCGTGAGGAAGTTACGGCGCCCACTTTGGGAACCACTGATTTGAAGTTTATTTTTAACTATGCTCGCTATTATAAAGTTTATATATATTACATTAATTTACTTATTAAGAGAAACTACATTAATTTATACTCTTACTAAAATTAATGTTATTCTGAACTAATTTACTATGTTAATTAATTAATTATAAAGTTGTAAGACGTTCTTTTGACAGCAAACTTCATAGCTTCAGCTATTAACATCTTCGCCAAAACACCGCTAACTTGCCAAATATGGCTCAAAATGGCGAATCCATACTTACCTGCGCGACGTCACAACGTAGTTGCACACCATTGGCTAATTTTCGAAATGTTATTTTCTTATTGGTCGATTTTCGTAGGTTACCTTACACTTCCTGGAGGGTTACCAATACAGGTTAGTTGTTTGTTGTCCCTGGACGTGGAAGGGTGTGCGACGTATCTCAGTGTAGCTAGGATTTATGTATCTGTTTTTATAAAACCTTTTGTACTCCGGAGTCTTTTTTTACCGATCTGACAGTGTTTTCAGGACGAGGAACGTTAGTTCCCGATTTTACGAAAGGTTTGATGTCGTAGCCACGTTTTCACACGCGTTTTTGGCGGCTTTAAACTTGGGTTAAGTTTGGCTGAAGTATAGCTGTCATGGTGTTTTTTGAACGCGATTTCGTTGGACGCGCAAAGTTATGAACGCATGTCGGGTGGACGGTATGCAGCAAAAAATGTCCCGCCCCAACTTTTACGGAGATCTTGAAGAATACGTTAGCGAAATGGAGAACCAGCAAGCAAATAACACGATAGATGGGGACGATATTTTTGCCCAGTTGGCGCGTAAAGAAAAAGATCTTATGTTGGCGGCAGAATTGGGCAAGGCCTTACTGGAAAAAAACGAAGAAATTAGTCGAGCCAATGAACGGTTGACCGAAGAATATTCACAGCAATTGGAGGTAAGCCCCTTCCATCTAACTAACATACAAAAACAAAAAATGGCACTTAATTTCGATTAATTTATTCTTAATTGATTTTGTAACCGGAATTTTATTTTAGGCTTTTGCCCCCCAAAATCCCGCGTTTGGGTGTAATTTTCCCCATTTAAAAAATATACAGAATTGGAGAATGAACTTTAAATTGTGTGTGACATTTTAAATAAAGGTAAATGCGTATTTTATAACTGACCCCGTTTTCTTTGGCGGGCGCTAAAGGTCATCGTTCGGCGCAATCTTTTCTACCTCAAACAACACGGATAATGGATTTTAACACCACAAAAAATTTTAAACAATTTGTCTCACTTTTTACGTAAAACTGGTTAATTTTTTTTTTTATTGACCAAGAACGATGACGTTTATTGACTTGACTGAGTCTATGTGACGTTTACGTAGCCCCGTCGATAATCTCCTTAAAATTAGCTTTGAATGTCAAGTTTAAAAAAAATCCTTTTTTTTTTTTTTGTATTTTATCCGGAAAATGTTTACCTGGAGATCTGTTTTCTTCCGGTTGCTATAGAGACGGCTTTGGCATGCCGTCGGGGTTTCGCAACCGTTGCCAATCCTGAAAGAGTGAATATTGGCAAGCTTCGATTATTTACGCGGATTTTCAGATCTCCTCGTATCTTATTTCTCTCACGAATGTCCTATGACTCTTTTTTTTCTTCTGGTGAATGAATGTCAAAGTCTTCCCGATTTTATTTATTTTTTTTAAGTTTTTGGTTGGAGATTAAAGTCGTATTATTTGTCAACGCTTGATTAGGTTTGATTATTTTATTACGATATACCTACGTTTTTCCATCCATTTCTTTTTTTTTAATCGTTTAACGACTGTCGGTAAATCGTATCAGAAATTGGACTGGGTGTATCCTTATACTGTTAAGGTATCAAATTTCTGGGGAAGTTTCGAAAACTGTTACTTCCTTTTTCAAGCTCGTCTGAAACCAAGTCGTTTGAAATGGGGGTTCAAGTATTACGTAAGCACCTTGGGGGGGTGGGGGGAGTTACTGTTGGTCTTATGTTCCTATGTTAGCCAATGTTAATTTTGGGGGGTGGGTGAAATGGCCAAAATATTGCTTACGTAATACTTGAATGCTTCCAAATCAACTTTTTAACTTTGCGCATATAACGTCGACTTATACTTATAAAGATAAAACATACAAGGTCAAAATATTGGAGCACTGTTTTAAAAAACATGACAAAGATTAAAACAAGGGTAATGGGCACAGGATGACCTTTGCTGTCCTTGCATCATAAAATAATACAAGCAACAGCAAAAAAGCTGCACACCAATTATTTTTTGTCCGGCAGGATTGATTTTGTTCCGGGGTTTTCAACTTGCCTCTTCCGGGATTTCTTTTTAAAAAATTGCGAAATCTCATTTTATTTCTTATAATTTTCTATATTCCTTCGGAAATCAGTGTTTTTACCAAAAATATTACGCAACTTTTTAGGGAATTTTCTGGTATGTTCAGGGAATCTGGTTTGGACTTTCAATCACCTCTGGTCTGGTCAATTTCAGCCGTGGGGTCCGGTTGATGCGGGACTACAGGCGTCGTTTGGGGGAGGGCGGGGGGGGGTCAGTTGTCCCCCTAGAATTGAAATATATGCAATATTTTTAATACATTAAAAAGTTTTTAATTCATTACTAGGAAAGATTTTTAATACATTATAAGGGTGAAGTGGTTATTTACTTCTGGTTAACATTGGCAAACCCCCCCTGTAATTTGCCTTAACGACGCCCTTGTGCGGGACTACAGGCGTAAAGTTATATGGGCACGTGGGGATCGAGCTGCCCCCGCCACCATCAATAATTCAAAATATAAATTGAAATTTTACTTATATTGTTGATTGTTTGGCTTTTATATGGCGCAAGAGCATATGGGCTAGCTTATATTGTAATATATAAATATCCACAAGACATGTGTTTGCCCCTCCCCCCCAAATAAATTTAAAAAGTCTACGTTGATGAGCGGGATCGATTCAGAGGGAGCCGATTGTAGTTAGTAGTTTGCCAAAAAAAATCTCAATTACTATTATTATAGTTATATACAGTAGAACCTGCGTAAAGTGACCGCCTTTGGAACTGGACTTCAATGGTTACAATAGATCGGAGGTCACTGTACTCAACAGACATTGGTATGACTACGTTGTAAGATATTATTACCCTTCACAGGGATAACACAATTGCCAAATAATGGTCAACACAGAAAAGCCTCCGGGGCGAGATTTTTGTGAGTTTTCGTGGGGGAATTTATTATACAATAATTTTTGCCACCCACGTTTTAATTACAGCTCAAACTAGAGCTATTTTTGTTTGTATTTTGGAGAAAAAGAGGTAGCGTCGTCATCCCGGGAAAAAAAAAAGTATATGATTACGTTCCTACCAATTCTCTCTTATAAAAAATGGTCACCTTATCAAGGTGGTCACTTTAACAGGTTCCACTCTATTGGTACTATAGGAAATGGACGAAATTTGAATTGAAAAAATAAAATGTAGTCTACATATTTTTCGTGGCGGAAAAAGCGTGCATAAGAGGTTAAAATAAGCAAATAAAATTTAAAATAAAAAAGCAAACGAGGACATTAATTCTTCATTTGAAAAAATTAGTCTACGAGGAAAATAACCACTCAAACGCAACTGCTATGGGAAGAAATTTTCTCAAATACAAATTCCTCAAATCTAAAAATAAGTACAAACACGTTGTAGAACAAAATAATTCCTTCACATCAAATAAGAGATAAGAACCCAAGAAACTGGAAAACAATTCTGAAATATGAATTCAAATCGATGAAGGTGAAATGTAATGAAACTGAAAATGCAAACCGAAACCAAAAAAAAAAAGAGGCAATCTTAAACTGACAACAAATCAACTGAGAATATATGCTTAAATTTAACCACGAAACAAGGATAAGAATAACGTCAAATGCGCAAGATTAAAGAGAAATAAAAGTGAAACTGGCAACATGTAAAAGACACGTGACAAATGAAACTGACCTGCATCTTAATATAGTCTGACGTTCTCATTTTATTAATTATCAAATTACAGTGGGAATCACGAAATTTGAGGGGGTAAGGAATTTTGCTTTGAGTTACTGAGTTTCAAGGGGAGTGAGAATCATTTCGGTTTGCCGAGAATTTCGTGGGTCCATTACATTAATTGAGCAGGGGGGGAGAATTGGGAAAGGTGGCCGCCGAAGACGCGCTGTAATCCCGATTATCGTAGGTCTACTGAACTAGATACGCTGGGTGGTGCCATTGGTCGCGAAAGCGCTTAAAAAAAATCAATAATCTTTCTAATTATTGGACAAATTTTGCAAATAAAGGTAATATAATTGTACTAGTTTTACCGAATTTAGTTATAATTTTTTAAGTTAATAATTTAAGAGACTAGTTAATCAAATGCTCACATTTTTACGATTAGTTAAACGTAGAAAATGTTTCGATTAATTAAGCGATACTTACAAAGGAAAGTTATCAGTTATTGCTCATTCTACGTCTAGGTTGGTTCGATTCTCAGAGATGAACTTTGATTAAAAATAAAAAACCGGCGTGAATCGGAAACGAAAATTGATATTTTGCGATAGCTTTGTTCCACTTGTCTTCGTTTGATATCACAGTTTGGAGATATCAGTATGACGCATCTGATATTTGTACAACCTTTTTCTTGTTCAGATATTTCCCTTTTTGTATTTAAAAAAGAATATAAATATTATTTTTGTTAGATTAAAAAAACTGGTTTGGGAAAAATGGGACAATAACCGAAATCGATGATAGCCAACTGCGATTAAAATCTGAGCGTTAAATTTTATATCATATCGTTTCTTTCGCCTTTATTAATACGGTATATGTACAAAATATCGATATTAAATTTCGGTTAATAATCGATATTTTACTGAGGTAATCCCAAAAATTACTTCGTAGTGGCGTTATTTTTTCGCATAAAAAAATATCTATTCTGAATTTTTTGGTTAGGTTTTTTGAACAACAGTTTGAATCTTGCGATTTCGATGATTTTAAATATTTATTTAGTTTGCGTAATTTTTTATGCGAATAATTAAAAAGCTAAAATTATTAAGTATGCCTTAACTTCTGTAGAAAATTATATAGATTTTGGAATGATTTCATCACAGGTTTTAAAAAACAAGAGCTCTACTGTGTCGCATTTTGGTAACGCATTTGCCTAGTGCGCCGTTAATCGGGGGTTCGACCCCTAACGGTGCAAAGAACGCTTACTCAGAAATTTCAAAGACCGTACTGCTCATTGTAATCCGGGGTTTGATTCTCTAGGCTTTAAGAGGGTTCGGATTCCTCGGAAAACAGTAGGTCCCGGCGCAGCATGACCATTGTAATCTTTGAACCGTAAGACCATAAACAAACAAAAATTTAAAAAACAAGGTGTATATTTGGAGAAATATAATTTTGTAAGATACTATTACCCTTCACAGGGATAACACAATTGCCAAATAATGGTCCCTCCGGGACGATATTTTTGTGAGTTTTTCATGGAGGAATTTATTATACAATAATGTTTCCCATCCACGTATGTTTAGTTCAAGCTAGATAGGGCCTTTTTGTTTTTTGGAGAAAAAGAGGCGCTGTCCCCATTCTCTTTTTCTCCAAAAAACAAAAAGGCTTGAGCTAAATATACGTGGGTGGCAAAAATTATAGTATAAAGTATAATTTTACTTGTATATTTTTGCGAAAAAATATGATGATTTCTGCTAAATTACTATGATATAGATCTTTAGAAGTGTTGAATTTACCTAAATGGAGTAAATCGCCCCCCTCCGCCCCCTTTTCGCTTCTATCTTCTATTGATTTATATATCCTTATTTATATCAATTATTATTTATACAATTTATCTTGTATTTCTATCAAAGGGGGGGGGGTGGAAACTAGGCATTAAATTGCCTTTTTTCCCCATCTCTTTCTTTACAATAATTTAAACCTTTAATTACTTCCCTTGTTATTTTGTAATGTTATGTTAAAATAAATTGATCTGAGTGGAGTATAGGGGTTTATGAGGTTAGTCTTATGTTGTGTTATGTGCATAAATTATTTCATTTCGTCGTATTCAACGTTATTCTGATTATGGGAAACGCGAAAAAATTATTTTTTTTTTCAATTTACAAGGGAAAAAATATTTTAAAAACTCTAAATTCGCTTCTTTAAAATTCAATAATACATCGGAATATCGAGGGCGTTCGTTTAATAAGATTTTTTGTTCGAATTATTAGAAATATCTAAATTATCTAGTACATGGGTTCTTCAACTGTGGTCGGAGGACGCCTGGGGTGCCGCGAGACCTCCCTAATGTTCCACAAAGGTTCGGAAAAATATTAAAATAAGCGCATTTATTACTCTTTCTAATATTAAGTATAAATTATGAGGGAACGAAAAATTCCTTCCTTAAATGGTGAAAATTAGTGATGAAACACTAGAAATAAATATGTATGATGCAAATTCTGGGTTTTAAACTTTGAGTTAATTCTTGGGGGTCCGCAAGGGCGAGTGATCTCTGAAGGGGGTCCGCGGTCTAGGAAAGTGGGGGAACAGCTGATCTAATAAATAAATTTCATTATTTATTTTTCTGCAATATCACACTGCCTCGTTGGATCTGTAGTCGCAACGGATGCTAAGATCTCAACTTTGACAATCGCAGCTTTACGATATATATATGCTCCCCCCCACATCCTGTTCCAGTGAGCGAGCCCCCCCCCAACAAGAAATCCCTACCTGGATCCAGCCATTTTTCAAGAGCTAAAAGCTAACGGATTGACAAGCTAGGAATATTATTTAACGTTCCCCTTTCATACACACATGCATATACAGTATATAGGACTCAAAGGTTTTAATTAAATTTTTGATTGATTGATTGTTTGGCTTTTTTATGGCGCAAGAGCATCTGGGCTATACTGCGCCAAACATGGTAAAATCAAAGACTGTAGTAAAAACCAGTACTTTTTAAAAATTTAAAAACATGCGTATGGTCAGCATGGTCATTTAATTTTTAAAATATTCATTATAAAATACTTATTCTGACATATTGTGGCACTTTATTGGTTTAAAGCTAGGTTGGCCGTATACAACCCGACCCGTCGACGACTGTTTGGAATAGAAAAAAAAAAAAATCCATCACGAAAATTTTAGATTTTTTTTTAAATCAGGAAAACCCGCGTGGAGTGATCCCTTTTCATATTGAAAAGAAAACCGGAAGAAATTCTGAAGAGAGACATTTTTTATAATTAAACTTTTTTTCTTTTTACGGAACTTGCTAAAACCACTGGCCCGCGAGATCCGTGAAAATTCTTTAAGTGGCCCGCTACCCAAAAAGGTTGGACAACCTTGGTCTAAAAGCGTTGGTATGTAAATGCAGTTGAACGATCTGGGAAAACAGAGCCGCCTGCGGCGGTTCACCATTCCCAACGACGAACAAAACCGCAATTCACAGTTGAACGATGGCAGAGTCAATGTAAACAAGCAGATTTTTTCGTGTATGTATTTAATGATGATATTTTTTTTAAAAGGAAAAATTAAAAAGTTTTGTGCCTGAGGCCCCTTAGGCAGTAGCAGCTCCACGAGAGGGGGATTACGGAAATTTCCTCCCCCATGTCCATAAAAAATGAGATGGAAATTAGTTATAACAAGCAATCGCATATAAAGACGGAATTTTTACAAAAAGTTTGATTTCCCATTTTATTTATTTTTTAAATTGCTCGTTAAATCCGGGGTCCAAAAAAGGCTTGTTCACTAAAAGCAGTTAAATTGTATTGCGCTTAATCGTTTTATCAAATAAAATCCATATTTTTCTCGCTGTATCCAGAAACTCGCTAAATGCGGGCTCGTTACAAATGGGTCCTACTGCATTTTACGTCCCCGCCCTCCCCAAATCTCTCTCCGGAACCACCTCTGCCTTAAAATCTTGAGCCTCAGGGCCAGAGCCGACGGGAGGATGCGGTCCCGGGGCCCGCGCTGGCAAGGATTTTTGCTGTGGGGGGCCGAGGGAAGGAGTCATGAGGTCCGTCAAAGTGAGCCCCAGGGCCCGCCTTGGCTCTGGGCACCCCTGCAATTGCCCCTCAATATCCAGCCCTATGCGGCGCAGGCCAGGGACGATGCTCAAGTGGGTCGAAAACACTGTTGGGCTATTCCACTGTCACGTGTTGGACATTCGTACAAGTATTTCATGTATAATAGGGAAGTATAAAAAGTTAAATAAATAAGACATTGGAAAATTTGTTATGCCAGAGACAAAGTATTAGCCATATGTAGTATTTTAAGCTATAAAAATTTGTTTTTTGTTTTCTATATTTTTAATATAAATATGACTGTCACGTGTTGGACATTAAAATTTTGCCCAACATTTACAACTCCAGATTCCATTTAATAAAACAACCAATCTGATGATGATATGAACAAACAGTATTTTTGCCTGAGGTCTTTGGACATAGGACTATGATATGTAATAAAGAATTTGGTAAAAATAATTACGTGAAGTATTGTAGGATTTTTTTTTTTTTTTTGCATGTCACGTGTTGGACATTTAGAGAAGAAACTAAATAGTGCTCCGAAATGTATTTTTCAAAATGTTTTTAATACAGTTTGTACTACTGTATCATTGTGCTAAAACAATTAAGAAATGAAACAGAATTAAATGGATAAAAATTAATTTATTTTATATTTTAATATCATGCAAAATTAGAACTAAAAATTATTTAACAGTTTTGACTTAGTCCATTTAAATGGATTCCAAAAATTTGAATGAACATCTATTATTCACAATAATTGGAGGTGAAATTATTTTAACCATATAATAAAAGTTATAAAATATGCAGTCAAGTTTTCGAGGCCATTTATAGCAATTTTTGCCAGCTTCGATCATTGCAGAAATTTTAAATTTTGGTTTTTGAGAATGTACATCTTCTACCATACCAGGATAACATTTTTCTTCATAATGAACAACCACCCACTGAGAAGGGGCAATTTCTTTTTTAAAATTTTTGGGAACTATATTTCAGATTTTTCGTTACTTTTTAAAATCTCATTTCCTTCTAAAGCACTTTTCTTGAAGATGTTGTTACACTCAATTACGTGAAAATTTTTTATACCTGGTATACCAGCTACATTATATACCAGCTACATTATCCCAGTATTCACTGGGGAGGGCAGAATTGATGCGTTCTTCTCCTATGTAATACATGTGTGTTTGAGTAAGTTTTGAGGCCATTTTAGCAAAATCTTTTGCTGATTGTACATTGTGACTTTCTCCCTGAGCCATAACTTTCTGCCTTACAGGTCTTTTAATATTGCTTCCTATTCCATCCACAACATCTTTCCCATGGGAAATTGCGAAGTACTTCCGCATAAAGCTTCTCTTGTATTTGGTTGAAAGCATTGCAACATTTTAACTGAATACCTGTTTTTAAATTCAGAAGATGATCCATCGCTCCATATGATTTGGATCCTGGCTTACTATTATATGATTTGAAAATTTCATCATACAAGAAATCAATAAAAACAAATACACTGCTTTTATCCTTGTTTGGGGAATCGAAACAAATTAGGTACGTTGTACACTGCCCCCCCCCATAAAAAACAGCTGTTGTAAATAATAGTACACTCACTTGAGACCAAAGGGCACTTTGAATTTCGTCTTGATATTCACAACTGTACGACATGGCGAAGTCCACTTATAATATTCGTATAGAACGTGTATTTTTATCAACTTCAAATTCCTTTTGTTGAATTCCTTTTATATTCACATGATTCATCATTGCAGGCAAATCATTAATGATTATTTCATAAAGTTCCCCTACACATGTTTCATTAACCGAAAGTTCAAACCTCCCATCATTGTTTTTTTCATTCTTTCCAACTGACAATATGTTCTAGTTTATTTCGTGGAAGTACTAATTTTCCATTAGAACAACGATAGCACTTATTTTGCCAGCAAAGATAATTTAGATGTCATCGCACAGGATGTTTTTCCAAAACTCGTTCGAGTAAGTATAGTTAGGAGAGAGGGAATTTAGTTTCACGATAAAATTTTCGTGAATTTTACGTTTACATTGTTCCACTGGAGTTTCTTTTAGTAGCAAAATATTCCGTGATCGAAAATTGCAAAATTTTGAAAATCCAAACTTGATATCAGGGTTTTCTTCTTTGAAAATGTAAAATGCTTCTTTAAGAAACGTTGTCAAATAAAATTTCTGCAATTTTTCCTTTTTTTATCATTTTTCCCAAGTAGTTATAAAATCTTCCATTCCTGGACATGCGTAAGCTACATCTGGTCTAAAGAAAAATTTAATGACTTTGAAGTAATTCAATTTCCCTGGATTATTAGAAAGTACTTTTTCCATCTGGTTTAGAATTTTTATTCCACAACGCATTGCAAGACCAGATACAACAGCCTTTTGCTTTCGTGGTGAAGAAGGTAGTAATCTAACTGTTTTCCCATACAGCTTTGGAAAACGTTGCTTTACAAGAATAAGGTGAAAATTGTGAGGAACTTCCAGGTTGCTATTCATCTTTACAAACTGTTATACTGCCTTGTTTCTTCTTTGCCCTTTGTAACTCTTTTATTCTCAAAGCCTTTTCTTTTTTGTAAATCTGTGACTTTTAATTTCTTCCTTTTGAAAATTTGCATTTTCAGTCTTTCGTTTTGTTCTCATTTTTTTTCATTCGTGTTGCATTAGTTGCTGGTACTTCTTTGTCCATTGTTATTCTAAATGAATAAACATAATATTGTAATATACTTTGTAAATAGTATATGTTCATTTAATTGCTGTATAATTTTGTAAAATGTTATAAATTATGACAAGAAAAAGCAGTAGAATCTGAACATTATTATCATAATGGACGCTAGTCTGACCTCGTTTGACAACTTTAGGTTAAAACTATGCGACAACTTGAAAGTTATAGCATGCGATAAAATTGGCCTATTCAAATCCAATAATTAAGAAAAAGTAAAAAGTTTCGGTCACATGGTACGAATGAACGTTGAACAGAAATGCCGTGAAAGATCATAATAGCATCCAATATCTCCACAATTTTTCTCATAATATATGATATATATATTACAAAATTATATAATGATTAAAAAATGTGTGTATGTATGTAATTTACTAGACTATGTTTATAACAAAAGATAACTCTAGACAATAATTAATATTCCAAAACAAGTAGCGAGCATAAATGTCACATGTTCAGAATTTGTCCAACACGTGACGTCACGTGTTGGACGTAATAAACATTGCTATATCATTTTAAATATTAAACAAAAAAAAACCTATAAACTAAGTAATTTGTTAAATGAGTAATAGCAATGAAAAAAATGGCAATTTAAACTTCTTCAAAATTATTTTGTTTTTACAACATAGATGTAAACATATTTTATGTCACGTGTTGGATACTAAAATTATTAATTTTTCATTAAAGAATTAATAATAAATTAGTATTTTTATAAATTTCAAACTATGTAGAAATTAATTATAGAATACTAACCTTTCATATGAAACCAAGTAGATTCCTAAAAGCAAACTCAGATTCTGTCATCCGAGAGTTTAAAAGAAAACATACACCTTGTGTTTGGAGTTCAGATGATAACCGCCATCTTGAAATGGGTGTTGCCATTCCAAAAAATAAAAACTTCACAAAAATGTTATGAAAATACTTAGTTTCATATTTGAAATTACATTTTATAAATTTTTTAGGAGTAAACAAAATTTTTTTTTTCCATACTTTGTCCTGATTTTCGTGGAATGGCCCTGTTTGCTACGATGACACGCTGATTCCTTTCGTTGCGCCAGTTTCCCGGTTTCGCTTGATTTATCAAGTTGCCCGCCTTCCTGCTGATAATCCAAGACTTGATATATTTTTTCCCCACTGGAAAAATCGCTTTTGGTTGTTTTTTTTTCCCCTTCTTCGAACGCCATATTTGTTTTTTTGACGGCCTAATTTTTCGCTCGGCCGTTGCATTTCTACTAATCCGAAGGCTATTAACCTTTTGCCGAAAAGGCAAACCAGGGGAAATTCGCTTCAGCTACAAGTTCTACTACTTCAGTTAGACACAAACGCTCCTTCGCTGTACGTGCTTGGTGGTCGTTAATCTTTACGTACAGGGTGTTTTTAACAGCTTGGTTTCTTTCTCGCCCCACAGCGACGATGAGGTGACGTGTTCATCTGTATAGGGGTGGGGAATCTGAGGCCTCAAGGTCACATGCGGCCAGTAAGTGCGGCCTTTTAAATCAATCCAAAGTTCGAAGAACAAATCCTTTTGTTTTTATTAATGTACTTGCTATTGTCTGTTTTATTTTTATGATGGGCTTAAAATGAATATACAGTAGCGACTCGTTAATCCGAATATCCGGATAATTCGATTTTTATTTTAGTCAGCTGGAACGGCGATCGACTGATAGACGTAAACAAACAATATAGTGTGTGTTGCCGATTAAATTTTAATTAATCGAAATTAAATCGGCATTAAAATTAAAATTTAATTGAAATTTCTCATAAAGGAAGGGGAAATGTTCCGTTGCCCGCCCGTTTTCTGTTACTGGCGCAGTATAGCCCAGATGCTCTTGCGCCATAAAAAAGCCAAACAATCAATCAATCGTTTTCTGTTACGCCTAAACGCTAGAGATAAGGTCAGGCTCATCCGAAATACTTTGTGGAAATTCGATCACGAAACTTCAAATATAACTTTAAAAAAAACTTGCTAAATTACGCCATTTAATTTCCTTCGCATTTTCGTATACACTGGTATTTCTGCAATCCTCGAAAACGAATCACATGTTTGTATACATTGGAGAATTTCGATATTGAAAAGTCAATTTTTGGCTTCAGCTGTGTCTGTTTGATGGGCCCGAGCCCGAAAACAATATAGAATATAGAGCCGGAAAATAATATAGAATATAGAGCCCGAAAACAATATGAAACATGGAGTCCTGGCTGGGCCCATCTCATCTCTATTTCACACCAAAAAACACACTCGCATCGAACAATTTTAGCTCACAGTAAATTCTGTAGTAAAGATTTCGCTTAATCCGAACAGATCTCGTTACTGATTAGTGTCGGATTAACGAGACCGTACTATATTTAGCATATAAGATTATAAAACACGAATCAACGAAATGATGTTCCTTTTTTTGACAAATTGATATCATTGAAACGTGCGGCTTTCCACGGTGAAGTTCTTCATCCGTGATCTAAAGTGTAGTCAACCCGGTTTCTCAGTTTTCAATGGGACCGTAGAACGTATGCTGTTTTCTCTGGCCACACCGTAGTCCAGGGTTTGATACCTGAGGCGATAGATGTTCGAAGACTATAGGTCCTCACAGCTAACACTTTGGGACGAAGAGCCCCCTAACATATTCTGCACAGTCGAACCTCGTTAATACGAATTACTTTTAATACGAACCGTTTTCTGAAGTTCCGTCAGATTGTATAACATATTATCCTTTCCGGACGAAACGAATTACTGTTAATACGAACTGATTTTTCCTTCCCTTTGGTGTTCTTCTTAACGAGGTTCAGTTGTACGAATAATACATTATTTTGTCCGATCCAAGAAAAATATTTTTAATGTTTCAAGGCACAAAAACGGGTTTTCGAAGACTCAGAATCTGTTTCTCGGGGAGTAAAACCCCGATCTACGGTGAGTAAAAAGACGACACACACATTCTTCTGAACTATTGGAAATCGAACCTATGTTACCAACACGATAGAGGAGCCCGTTATCTCCAGTGTCAATTTAACTGGGGGGAAGGGGGTCCGAAATTGACAAGTTTTATTATACAGTAGAACCTGCCTGAAGTGACCACCTTTGGGACTGGACTGGTGGCCATTATACACGACGGGCTTTGGTATAGATGTGACCAATTCCCTACCAGTTCTCTCTTATAAAAAACTGGTCACTTTATGCAGGTGGTCAATTTACCAGGTTTCACTGTACATTAAAATTTTCGTATTGAGAATTTAAAAGCTGGTGTAAAATGTGTAAAAAAAAGGGCCCCAAAAAAATCAGATATCTCCAGCTAATACCTCAAGAAGGCCCTGGGTAATGGGGGTAGCGATTGCCCCACTTGAATGAAATTTTAACATTGAAAAGGTACAAGGTAAAGGTTCAATGAGGTATCATTTCCAAAAAGCAAGTCATTAATCGCCTCATTGCATAACCTCTAAATCTTCCTCTGCTGGATAACGCCACCACATTGGCAAAATTTTTTGCCTCGAAATTACATTGGGATACGTATATAACGAGGAGTTTGAGATTAACGAAAACGTTCGCTAAACCCGTTTTGGAATTTGCAATTTAAAGAGTTGGAAATAAAGCCTGCATAAGTAATGTAATATATATAATATGCAAACAGGGGCGGACTGAGCCATCGGCCCCCCCGGGTAGGTGCGCCCTCATGGGCGGTAGGACTCGCGCCTCCGAAAGTCCAAGGTATTGAAAGGACCCAGTTCGCCCCTGTATGTATACAATAATATTCGGCTTTGACTTCGCTTAACATGCAATGATCAACGTATTACATAACCTTTAACATTATGTTAACATTGTCTTTCCGGTTCACGACTTTTTTCCCCCTCCGTAGGAGTTTTTCCCTTCCCCCGAAAAAATTTTCCCTCCTCCCTCTTAAGTCGTTAACAGGGTTTAAGCTGGATTTTGATTTCCTTTCGCGTATGAGCTAAAATGTAAAAATAAAATTTTAGCATTTTTAAATTTCTTTTAGTTCTCTTTTTCTACTGTAAATACTTGCGATCATTTGAAAATTTTGTATTTTAGGATAATACTAAAAAAAATTACGTAATTAAAATTTAGAACTATAAATAACATTTTTTTTTTATTTTGCATAAAAATATACAATCGGGCCATATAATTGTACAATTCTCCATTTAGCATTATTATCCACTATAGTTTTTAAGCATTTTCAAAATCAAACTAAATTCGATTTATCCGTTTATGACGTCACATAAAGATCAGTGTATGGCGGCCGCCGACATAAAATTGTAGAAATTTTTAATTTTCAGGGCTTTCGCTTTTTAGGGAAAATAGGATTAAAATTTTCGCAAAATGCGAAAAAAAAACTTACACAGCTTAAACTCTCTGGTCATTAATGAGAGAAATTGCTGTATTTATTATCATTTGAATATCTTATTATTTATTACTTTTATATTACGTATTATCACTGCTGCTATCTTTTGCGGATGTCCCGTTTTTACGACCTGCTTTTGTATTTAGAAATTTGACCTTATTAAGACTTCCGAGGCTAATTTGATTTGGCGCGGTTTGGCTGTCGTTTAGCAAAAGCAGCCAATTGTGAAATGGCGGCTTAGTGTTAACTACTGTTAGCCCCATTCAAGGTTATGCACACGAGGCCTGGGGGTTAGAATGTTAAATCCCCATTTGAAAAAATACAAATTGTAGGCCACAATAAAACAACTTCTGACAAGCATTCTTCCAGTTGTTTTTATCCATCCCCCCCACTCTTTTGAAATCCGATACACGGGCCTGGCCTGAGTGCTGACAGACTAGTGTCTGAATGATCAGAACCCCCCCCCTATAAACGTACTCAGAAAGTTCGTAAGGGGGGGGTTATAGGCTCAATGGGTATGGTTACTGAGATACAACTCGTATATTTCTATATTAAATACACAAAATTTCATTGCAATGGGGGGTTACAACCCCGTATCAACACCTCCCTGCGTACGCCAGTGCCTCCCCCATACACACAATGCACACTTGCCAATTGAAACACACACGCCATCCAACATTTCAACCGCCAAATGGTTAGAACCGCCGTTTCCACCCCTCAGATCTGGGTTCTATTCCCAGTAAGCAAGATTGTTTGTAAATGCGTCGCGATTAGTAGGTCACCTAAACCCATCGGTCCTGACCCACATGACCCATTGCTCGATCTTGGAAATAGTGGTGAAGCGCTTCAAAAATCATGGGGTTGGGGGTCAAGTAATCTTTAAGTAATATCCCGTGTAATACGGCGTTAGAAGAAGCATAGGCGTACGCAGAAAGTTCACATAAGGGAGGTTATAGGAAATGGGGGGAGGTTTACAGAGCTACAACTCATATATTCCTACTTTAACTATACAAAGCCCATTTCGAGAGTTTGTGAATTGAGAACCAAAAGAGTGTGACTTCATATTTAACATTTAAATTGAGAACCAAATATTGCTCTGAAATTTACAGGCGGAGTTTTCTGTTTTCTGGAATTGTATACTAGTAAAACTGCCTTCAAATAAAGTTACCCTCATTCGTCCGTCCGTCCCTCCTTCCACCCTCCATTCTTTCCTTAATTTTTCTTTCTTTCTTTCATTCTTCCAAACAGACACAGACGCCAATATTTCACTAACTCGCCAGTAAGCCCAACGCCTTTTTTTAGTTCAAAAAGACGGGAGAAGAATCGGACGTAATCGAAATGATTTACCGAAATTTTCGCACGTCCCCCCCCTTAATATTTCTTTTCTTCCTTCCGATCAGGGTGCGGCAGTGGTTCTCAATTAACAGCTGCACCTCCCTCACCGGTGTCAGCAGGGGTTACTTTGTTTCTCAAGTCACTAGCCAAAATTTCATTGCAGTGAGGGTTACAACCCATATATATATACATATAATTAGTATAATATACATAATATAATATACATAAATGTAACATATATAATTAATATAATTTTGTATTTAATGTGTTTTCTTTACTCTGTTAAAAATGCTTTTATTATGCAAATGTGGCGGCGGCAAACAAAGGGGAGATCGCGGATCTTTTGGTTACTATAAAAGGGGGTCGCGGATTACTTGGTTACTATAAAAGTGGGTCGCGGCTTGAAAAGGGTTGGGAACCACTGTCCTAGAGCCTCAAACCACTTTTGGTAATCGATCCTTTTTTCCAAATGTTTTTTTTTTTTTGTGATTCATAAATACATTTTGCATATAGGGTTAAATTTAAATGATATTATACGCCGCGCAAGAACAGCAATAATAAGCATGATATTGTCGCAGTTTCAATTAATTTTAACTGTGATAATATCGTGTTTATTTTTGTTTGAGAGTTGAATTTATTTGACATTTTACTAGGAGTCTCAGGCTGTTAAAGCGCCATTGAAAAAGTGGGGCAACACACATATACACACACAGTGTCGCGTCATCTACATTTTTGTCCTAGATGTTTGCATCTTATTACGCGTATTATATTGCATGCTATTAAAAGGTGCTTAAAAACAAATGACGATTACGGTTTGCATGTATGCATATCCTATATAGGCACAGCGTTGCCTTTATAGCACTGCTATGCGCAGAAAGTTATATAGCATAAAGTCTTTAATTTCTCTCTCTCACACATATGCACATATATGTATATACAAAATTGTATTTTACTACATAAATGTATATTCATAGGCGTGAAGTTATGCGGGCCCTTGGGGCCCGAGCTTTCAAGTATTGCGCAAGCAATATTTTGGCCATTACCCCCCCAGGTAAGCAAAAATTAACATTGGCTAACATAGGAAAATAAGCACAACAACCCCCTCCCAAAGGTGCTTACGTAATACTCGAACGTTCCCTAATTTGAAATAAATTGTAATTTTACATGTAATGTATGAATGTACATAAAACTATGGTTAGCACCCCCCAATAATTTTGAAAACTACATTGGTATATATACACTTAATGGATGGTTAGAACCAGCGTTTTTTATAAGCGGTATCGCATCTCAATTTGCGATGCAAAAAACGAAAAATGCGATAAAGTCAAGATTTTGCGTAACAAATAGCGATACGAAATGGTTACTGCAGGAGAAAAAAAATCTCGAAAAATAAAAATTGAATCGCGAAAATTATGAACAAAAAGTCAGAAGACCGGACCATTTAATTCGAAAAGACCAGAGCAGGTTTCAGGGGGCATTTGTCCCCTGAAACGTCATATTCTTAGACCTTACACTAATATCAAAGCAACAGTTATTAATTATAGTAGAATCTCCTGGCGAAACTATATAACTTTATATAACTTTGTCTTGTTTAGACAACTCATCGAATAATCTCGAGAAATGACTTCGCAGTTTGACTTAATACCACTTGAATGTTTTAATTTTTGCGTCGCTGTCCAACGAATTCTCCTCCTGGGAGTTGCTTTGGAAACTGAATTTTCGCCGATTCATTTAAACGTTGTCGAGCGCGTACAACGTCAGTTTTCCTTGTCACAAGCGGAATAATCAATTTCTGGAAACTGATGAAATGTACTGTCTACAGAAAATAGTCCTGCTAATCTTCTTTTCGGAAGATTTTCGGGGCCCGGGCATTTTCCGGAGAAATATGTATTATAGATATTGTGTGCATATGTTAGAAGTGGGCGAAGTCAATCATTGAATAAATGAATGATTCTGTATATCTCTAAGAGAGGTAGACAAACTCGTCACATATTGATTCGGTTTTTGACTGATTTTGTAGATCTTTAGTGTGTGTGTATGTCAATTTCTTCTTTTCTCTCTCTTCTCCCCAAATATACAGTGGAACCTCGATTATCCGTCTCCCGATTTACCGTCTTTCTCGCCTAACCATCGGCGTCAAATTCAAGTTAGGGCCACTCCGTTAACATCGACAATGAGACAATTTTACACACTTGTGAGGCTCTACCCGCAGGAGAAAACATTGAAATTAATGACGTTGGTGAAGGGATGGACATTGATAAACTTGAAGCAGGTTTCGAGTTCCTAAGTGACGACGAGCTCAATCAGCAAGTGTTGAACAACAATGATTCTACAGAAAACGATGAAAATGCACAGGAGGCTGAAGAACCTACAAAAATCGTCACCCATGCTGAAGCAGAATGTATGCTTTCTAAGTGCATTGACTACTTTGATTGGAGCACTATAGCCCAGATGCTCTTGCGCCATAAAAAATTCAAACAAACAGATCACTTTGAACAGTAGACTGAAGCAGATGTACTCAGCATTTGCTGCTATAGTCATTTTTTATAAGTAATTTTTTTAAATGTATAATTTTAATAAAATCATACTATATTATACTATAAATTTCCATTTCCTCGCTTAACCGTCTTTTCAGTTATCCGTCATGGTTCTGGTCCAGTGTCTGACGGATAATTGAGGTTTTACTGTACACCTCTTTTGGTACAGCATATCCTTTGAGCTATACAAACTCAATTGATATTGAAAATTGTTTAGGATTAATTAATAAAAGTCCATATATTTCGATATTTGCATAAGAATGCTAGGAGGACATTGTATACAGCGAGACCTCTGAGTACAGTAAAACCTCCCTTAACGACCAACTCTATTTAGCGCAAAATGCGATGTCCTAATCATCTATGCACTTGAGCAGCTGACCTGAGTTTTATCTGGCGCTTTTCCGGAGAAAGGACGGTTTTAGAACTGGCGCTGTGAGTGGTTTGCGACCCTAGGTTCTATGACAAATATTGTTCGTCTAGGTGTACCCTACCCCTCCTAGATGTTTGTAACCCTGGTGCTGAGACACCCTGTATATTATATTTTTGCTATTGTAAAAATTTGAAAATTTAGAAGTTAGTGTAAAAGGAGGGCCCCAAAAAATGATCGACCCTCAACCCCCAATGCTTTAAGAGGGTTCTGATCAAAGGTTGCGAAATGTTAATCTCGTTTGGGTTTAGTCACGAATTTCTGCAATAGGACAATCGGGGCGCAAATTTTCAGGGTGCTATTCGAGCCTTGGTAATCCTTTCAAATTGCGCCAAATTTGAGGCGAAGATTGTGGGAAATGTGAGAGTTTTTTATTTATTTATTTTAAAGAAATATTCTGACGTTGTATTTCATCCGAAGAAACATTATTTTGGAAAAACCGTTTTCTTCATTAATGTAGAAAACATCGAACTTTAAATATCTGGAGTTTTCCTCTTGCAAAGTTACCCTGTGGCTCTTAAATCGGAGTTATTCAATCGATGTTCTGCGCGAAAACTTAATTGAAATAAAAAAGTTTGCTGATAATATTATGCTGATAAGATTATATCATACCGTAATCTCTAGGTACAGTAATTTATACGAGGATTCCTGGGACCTAAGATCTAGATTACTGTGGCTCTAGATCAGAGTTCCTCAACCGAGGTTCCGCGTGAGAGCTTGCTGATAATTGTATCATAGCGTAAGCTTTAGATACAGTAATTTATACGAGGATTCCCTTGAACCTAAAAACTAGATTGCTGTGGCTTTAGATCCGGGTTCCTCGATCAGGGTTCTCCGCTTGAGATCGTGATGGAAAGAAAAAACTTCGTAATTAATCTAAAATGTAACGAACACAAGATACAGTAATTTTATAGGAGGGTTCCTGGGACCTAAAATCTAGCTTGCTGTGGCTCTAGATCAGGGTTCCTTGATCAGAATTCCCTGTTTACGATCGTGATTGAAAGAAAATCTTAGTGATTAATCTAACATGCAGTGAGCACAAAATACAATAATTTTATGCGAGGGGTTCCCTGAGAGAAACCCGAAAATAATTTCAAGATTAAAGAGGTTTGGAAAGGCTACTCTTGATGTTTGTTTGCGCTTTATGGCGCAAGGATAGCGAAGATCCTGTTGCATTAGGATCTACATTTCCTCTGGGAATTCGCACATTTGTCACCTATGAAATCAAACCTCAAAATACGGATCGGTTCGTCTCATTTTACTGTGTGAAACGCGTTTTCGAAAATATAACCCTAACTTACTTCCTTGAAATGAAAATTCACTTTGGAGCAATTCGTTTAACAACCATAAAGGGTCCCTGCGTGGCACAGTGTTGGAGTGTGAATGCGCTCACCTAGCGTGAAAGTGCCGCGGTGGCACAGCTGTAACGCGTTCGCTTAATGTGCCGCTCACCCGGGTTCGACTATCAAAGGTGAAAAAAAAAAGTTGATTAGTTAGTTTACACGGCCTTTCCCCGATGGGGTTACCCTCCATCATGCAATGCATTTCTTCCCTTGGTCTCTATTCCTCCAAGTGTTTACATTACTATTCATTTCCTCCATTGCATCTTTTATCCCTGCCATTCAATGTTTTTCGTGGTCTTTCTCCTCCTCTTCTCCCTACTGGCACACACCGCAACATCCTTTTTCGAGCATCTTTCGTCACTCATTCTCATTACTTGTCCAATCCATCTAAGTGTCTTCCGTTGGATTTTTTTCCTTCGCCATTTTTATTATTTTTCACTAACCTCAAAACGGTGTCATTCCTCACTATGTCTAATATTGTTTTTTGAAACGTCTACGCCAAAAGTCCATCTCGATAGCTGTTTTTCTCCAAAAAGAAGGAAGGAAGGAAGGAAGGAATAGTTGTCCGCCAACTAATTGCTCATTGTAATGCAAGTAGTGGAGGATTCGGGAAATCTTTCCCTAAGCCTAGGTTGCATATGGCCGCCCCTTCCTCACTCATAAAAAATAGGTACTTACGAAGAAAAAAATACCACGCATGGCGCGCTCTTTTTATATATGTGAAGATGACTTTATTACATAGTTATTTAAAGTAATAATTCCATATAACAATATTTTATTTTTGGATCCTCGGTTACGACTCCCTAGGCATGTACCATGTGTGTCTACTTAGAAATCCGCTGTTAAGTCCGGAGGTTGGTTGTTTTCAGGGGCGGACTGGGTCCTCCCGGTTGGCCGGCGGCAACAAGCATGACACACTCCGCATTTGTGTCTGGTGACACAAACGCCACTGCATTGTTCACGGGTCGAATCTCCCATCAGCGACCTTCAAGAGACAAAGGAGACCGTCGTTAAACAGGAGAAAAATGAATGTTAATCGGAGTGCGTGTAAGGTTATGAAGCATTTGCCATAATACAATCTTTCATTAGAAAGGCGTTATTGAGAACAAATAATTACTAAGGCGTTATTGAGAACGATTTGAGCGATATCTGATTACTGTACTTCCCATGCAGAGATGGCTTTAGACATTTATCAGCGCTAGGCAAAGATTGCAATAATATTATTTCAAGAAAGTAGGGAAGGTGTCATCCCCCGACTGGTGTAAAAATTGCCTCAGTTCCCTATAATTCCCATATCTGGAAACACCATTCCCAGATCCTGGCAACACCCATTTGGGCAGTGTTTTTTTTAAATTAAAGGTGTACAGAGGAGGGAAGGGTCATGGCGAATTATTTGGGTGACCGCTTTTAGAGTCTCAACCATCAGCGGCCCGAGGGCCCTGCAAAGTCTAAATAAGTAAAAATTCAGATGAGGCCCCCTTCCATCGACGATTCTAGGCCACAGACTAGGTTCCTCCATTGCTAAAGCCGACCCTGTTCCCATGCTAGACTGTCATCATTGTATTTTGGAAGGAAATGGTTAACCAGTATTTTTAATTTATCATCATCGTTGTCCCTGCAAAGGTTTTGCGACTCTGGTATTGAAAAACCAGGCGGCGCCATATATGCTTTTTTTGAAACGTAAATTGCGAACAAAAAGGCTGATGTTTCCGCCTTGTCTGTACGAATCAATGTGGTTCATGGCAAAAGGACTCTTTATACATCCGCCAAAATAGACAATAGAGGCAGATAAGGATGCGCTACCTCACTTCGTTCCGCCACAATTGTTGCTACTGCTGAGTATTGCCTCATCCTTTGTTTGCTATCCACAAATGGTTATTTTTCAAGGGAGTGAAAAGGTTTAATAACCCAGGCCACAGTTCATTGCAGTTTCCTTTGAATTATGCCCCGGCCATGAAACATGGTGCTTCGGCAACAAAGATGTGATTGATTAACATAATTAATTGTTAATTAAATGATTGAATAAACTCATAAGCGGACTATGGAAAGATTGATGGTACCCGCGTCCCATTGGATACACCACATGCTCCGAGGCAAGAAGCAAAACAATTGGAAGGTAAAAGTATCTGCAATTGCAAAATGCTTGTGGAAAGGTCATCCAAGATGTAACGCAATTGTGTTTTTACATGGGAAAAGAGGTATAATGCAATAAGTATGCGCATACTTGCATATTTTTGAAGCATTGCTCCCTTGAACCTGAATGCATTATTTTCTCCTTTCTAACCACTTCCCGAAGATGTATTTGAAGCCATTTTCTGACATAGTATTGAGGAAACACGTGACAGCTTTGTCCAGATCAATATTTGATGCAAATTGACACCCACGAACTTATTTTTCACTTCAGGGAATAGGTGGAAGTCACACGGTGCCAGGTCTGGTGAATATAGAGGGTGCGCCGTCATTTCGATGGCCTGCTGGGAAAGCAAAGCACCGTGCGTGTGGGGACATTATCTTGATGCAAAATATAATCTTTTCTTCATTAGTTTATTTGGGTAAGCCTCAATTCTTTCACTTCATTAGGCATAAGATTCAGTTTCTAGTGCGTGTTAGGGGAGATGTCTTTTACCTCACTCCCTATAATTTTATTAAGAGGAAACGTCCAGAGACTTAAATAGTTAACACACAAATAAATGTTTCCCATTTTTATTTAAATTGTTTGATATTTATCGCGAAATCTTAGGCTCTTACCAGCTTAACGAAGTATAGGTTCCTTTCTTGTATAATATCCAATGGTCATCTTTACACCCGCAACCAAAATATGAAGCATGACAATAAATTTGGAACGTTATGTCTTTCATCCCATGTGCTGCATTTTTCTTTTTTTATTGTCCATCAGTGTTGGAAGGGCCCACAAATATTTGGAGAAAGGAACCTGGGGAGGGGCCATCGGGAATGTACGGGGCCTACTGCTGAAGCATTCTGGGAGCTCGTGACGTCAGAATTGTGGTCTGCCTTTCGGCCAGCAGAATTTCCATGTATGCAAGGGTGTTAAGCACGTTGTTTGTAACTAAACCGTAACAGTCGTATGCAAATGGGGAAATACTTATTTTTTTTTTAATATTACGTTGCTTTAAACTAGGAGAATCTTCATATTTGGACCGTTAATTGAAGTAGATGAAAACAGAATAATAAACGGCGAGTACACTTGTAAGTTTCGTCTGTTACTTGCAATTGTAGGCTTAATTTCGTATTCAAATATTTGTTTTCCCCCCTTTTTTTAATGCAATACATTTCACGCATGCAAATTTGATGTATCCAAACGAAATTTTCACTGCACGTTCTAAACTTTATTCTAGAACATTTTTAATGTATACCGATTTTCTAAATTTTGTGTTTTATCCTATAATACAAAACTAAGACAATTGATTAATTTCTTCTTTTAGATTTGTTTTTGTCGCTAGAAAAACGATAAAAATCGCTGATCATTTCTTTAAACTACTAATTTAATTTTATGGTTTCCATTTTATAAAAATTTGCAAAAGCGGTTGTTTAATTAACACCGTTTTTAACATGATATTGAATTAATTCCAGTTGATTTACAAATGAAGTGAAATTTATTCATTTTCTTTCTATAACAAAGTTTCATTAAGTATTGGGCGTTCGCGCAGACCCGATGCCTGATACCGTTACAGACGGGTTAGTCCATTGCAGTTTAGGGAAGGATGTCTTTCCGAAACTTGTTTTTCACGCGGAAAAAAACCAGTTCCTCCAAGACGGCCTTCCCTAAACTGCAATGGACTAACCCGTCTGCTAACTGGGTCACGCGCCAACTGAGCGCGAATGCACAGTGCGTTGGTTTTTTTTACACATACAGTGCTCGTATTCTCAGCATTTTCTGTCACTTATAATTAAAATTTTTTCTTGGCGCAGTATAGCCCAGATGCTCTTGCGCCATAAAACACCTAAACAAACAAACAATTTTTTCCTTTGCAAAAATCGAGAAATGGTTATATTAAAATACTAAAATAAATCTAATTCTAATAATTGCCTTGAACTTTTTTACTCCTGATTTAGTCTGGTTGTGAATAAAAGAATTGTCAATTTAATATTTGTACTTAGTCTGATTTTTCGCCAATAGGATTTTAAAATAACGGGGTTCCTACATGCTTGGAGAACTTGGAATTATCAGGGAATTTGAAATCGTCCCTAAAAGTTAGGGGAAAATAATATTTTTTGGTCAAACCTTGAAAAGTGAAGGAATCATTCTAACTTCCTTTCTTAATTGCCCTGCGGTGGCGCAGTGTGGTAACGCGTTCTCCTATTGCGCGGCTAATCCGGGTTCGACTCCCAGCAGTGCAAAAAGAACGCTTACTCAGAGATCTCATAAAGATCGCACTGCTCACTGTAGTCCGGGGTTTGGTTCCCTAGGCCTTAAGAGGTTCGGATTCCTCGGAAAACAGTAGGTCCCGGCGCAGCATGACCACTGTAGTCTTTGAGCCGTAAAACCAAAAAACAAACCTTTCTTAAAAGCTAAATTGGATACTTTTTCTGAAATTGCACACACACTTCTTAACTTCTG
>QLNU02015270.1:1870345-1881459 GCA_006491805.2 Dysdera silvatica | reverse complement strand
GTTCGACGGAACACATTTTGGGCAGTACTGTTGCAGTCCCCATCACAGTATAAAACACAAACAAATCCTTACCCCGAACAAGCTACGTAAAATAAAATTTTGTAGAACGTTGAAAAAATACAAGGCGTACAACAAATAAACATGTATTTGAAAATTTAAATGTGTGATTATTATAAATAAATAATGAATAGATTGAAAAATGGGAATAGTCCACGCGTCAAGGAGCTGCCAAAGCACATAGATGGCGCATTGGATTATGTAAGTAAGACTATTGTCTTCAGAGGTGCTGCAATTTGTATTCCTCCCCTTCTTTTAACATCCCCATTGTTTATCGTGTATGAAGGTCTTCGTAGTATGACGTTCATACTAATTGAGTTGTCGCCAACAATTGGCACGTTTATTTTTCTTGGACACTTCTTGTTCATTCACCTGCTTAATAAACAGCGGTGTTGCCAGTCTAGGGTAAACGTGACTGTCCCAACGGTTTTGCCACGTCTTCTGTCTTGCGCTTTTGTTATTCTTCTCAAGACTAAGCTAGATAAAATGCCTTAAAACAATGAAGTGCGTTTTGATCTAAAGGTTTTTCGGCACTAAAAGTCTCAGACGGCGTCAAATTTGGTGTCAAAAGGGGTTTGACAATAACTAAATCTTTTGGCATCATTTGTCATTTTCCACAGATTGTTTGTAGTAATAGACAACTGTGTTTGTGTGTAAGTGTGCACGTGTTCTGTGTGGGGTATAGATCAGAGTCCCCCCCCCCCGGTTAGCGTACGCTGAAATTTTATTTGGGGGTTACAAAGCTACAGTTCCATAAATTCATATGTATATATTTAAAATTTAACCATGATGGGGTGTCATAAACCCCACTTGTGTACGCCAGTATGCTTCCCAACCCCAGTTCCTTGATATTTGTGCCAAGAGATTCCATCAGAGATCATGATTTTGAAATTTAAAAGAAAAAGTGGTGATCGCATCATTATACCGTGACCTGTAGATGTCGGCATGCAATCGTAAATGTAATCATGGGCGCGCACATGTGTACTTGTGGGTGGCTGGAGAAAAATTATTACCTCCTTCTCAAAGCTGTCGAGAATTTTAGTGAATGTACAAGATACCAAAACGCTACAAAAATAATTGATACTGCTTGACAATTAGTAATGAGCTAAAAAGTACCTTATTTTAAATGTGATAGGCAGCAATTAACACAGTTTATCGTTAAGTTGCTTATTAGTTGTTCCTGGTTATTGTCAGAATGGCCAATGATAACGCAACATGCAGCACAAACTCGTAAATGCATGATTACATTTCATTATACCTGTAATCTGTAACCGCCGTTTGTAACACGCATTTGTCATTACACATTGTGTTATCGTCGGCCGTTCTGACGAAAATAGCCCAGGGCTATTGAAACAGCTGTAAACGATTAAACTTAATTAAACTGTGTTAATTTGTTGTCTTTTCAATTAATTTAATAATGCTCAGTGTCGTCGTAAAATTATTTAAATGTGGCTGTACATTTTTTTAAAGTAAATGCATAGCAGAATCGGGCAAATCAAAATTTTGGATGGCTGTGGTGGGCGTGGGGGTCGAGCTCCCCTCCCGCGCATGAATGTAATCGGTATGTAAAAGTTACCAGACACCAGGAAATTATTTTTCAAGTATCACTAGAGTAAATTGACCAGGTATTTTACGCTGGATTGAGGGACGCGTAAAAAAAAAACAAAAAAAAACTCGACACTTAACGTGAAGACCCCTTTTTTTTAATTTATTTAATTGTGCGTTACCAAAACGCCTTTGACTTATTTTTTATGTGTTTATTAATGTAAAAATTTTAAAAATACTTCTGAAAAAATCAATAAATGTAAAAACTCTTTTACTTTAATACCAAAAAATTAATTACATAGAAACATCTCACTCCCAAAAATGACTACGTACATCTCCATATCAAAACTAACCATAATGATAACTATGAAGTAGGGAGAACGGCAGCTTTGCGCCTTGGCAAAAATGTTAAAAATGTTCATGTCCTATCCGGGTCACTTTCTGGGACGACAAACAATGCAAATCCGGAACGTCTGCCCATTTCACCCTAGGGTGAAGTGATTTAAAAAAGGTAGTCGTTACACGTAACGTTTAGACACATAATCGCCATCGTGACGTAGTCATCGATTTACACCAGGCGTAAATCGATACGTAATCGATATGAACTGGTGTAATTAGAATTCGCGTAAATTGAAACCATTTTATAATATAGATTAATAGGAAGCATCTCTCTCTCTCTGTGTGTGTGTGTGTGTGCGTATATATATATATATATAGTGTCAGACGTTCTTAGCATCCAAACATAGAAGAGTGATATAACAGAATAGCATTTGAACTCCAAAAAGGCGTAAATTATTTGGCATAATGTTTTGAAATAAGAATGCAACGTGTGATGCAAATTATAATACTTATTTACATTTTTATTGTAATATTGAGCACTTATTAGTAAGTTTGTTATAATATTAAATGCTTATTTATAAATAGTGTATTCACAACAAGTTAGCTAATTTAAAGAAGTTTGGTGGCGTTATAGAGTACTTCGTTACGTTTTTACTAATACTATTTCTTACGTTGTTCGCAAATAGTGGCTCATAAATAAGAAGTGGATTGTATAAAATATATTTATTAAAAATAATATTCATTATATCATTTCAAAATGTCAGGGGGGCACGGGGAGCCTAAAAGGGGGGCCTCTCTCTAAAGAAAGTCTAACAGTAAAAGCCACTGGGTTAAATATTTAACTGTGATTAGGGAGAGTTCAAGTATTACTGAAGCACCTTCGGGTGGGGGGTAGCAGTTGTGCTTATTTTCCTATGTTAACCAATGTTAATTTTTGCTTACCAGGGGGGGTTGAAATGGCCAAAATATTGCTTACGTAATACTTGAACTCCCCCTTACGTGTATTTTCCCTTTTATAATTTCTACTCGCAGTGTGTCGTACATCCAAGTATTGAAGCTTTGTAAGGGCAATTGTTACTTCGTGATTATGTGCTAGTTTTATCATTTTCTGTGACTTACGTAAGCATCGCCAACTCCACATCTTTCAGTTTTCGCAGAAAAGAAAGGGTCGCATCCGGCACTGATCCATATCAGTTGGGTCGCTACGATTTCTGCTTGGTCGCACCCGACACGTAACAGCTCTTGCGTTATAAATAAATAAAAGAAATAAATACTACATCTACAACCAACTAACCAAAATTTTCATGAGTTCGTGATCCATTTCTGGATGAGTGTCCATTTCTTGATGTTGGTATACTATTCCCTTTCTGCCTCTAACCTCTCCTCCCACTTGTTGTTTAATGTTAAAGACCTGTCGTGCCCATTGGTGTAACTATAGAATTTGGTCCCCAATGCAATCGCTGGTTTGGGATTACAGCGCCGTCTCCGGCGGCCACCCTTCCCAATGAAATCCTTGCACGAATCCTCCTCCTCCTGCAATCGCTGGTAGAGAGCCCCCACCCCATACCAATATTCCACAATTATGCTATCTATGGAACCTTGACTTCCAAAGCCACCCCCTACAAGGGAAAGGGTCCTAATGCAACTGCATTGTTTGCAGTGCCATCACTACTCCACTGGTTATGCCTCTTTAACTCTCGATGCCCTTTATTTATAAAAGAATCATTTGACATAAAATTAAATTTTAACCGAAATAATTGTAGTCTTCGCGACATTTTGTGTAACTCCTTTAACAATGAAATCTTTTTTTTTTTTGTCTAATATTGGCTATTTCTATTTAATATGATTTTTATGTTGTTTCGTTTGGTTTCTTTGTTAAGTTGTTTTTAACACCTTTTTAGCTTTAATCTATTTTATATTAAGCCTGTGTGCATGTGTTTTCACTTTGTTTGGCACATAATGACCCTTGCTGTCCTCGCGTCAAAGAAACACAACCAACATAAAATTAAAGAGCTATGAACACTTAATAGAATTACAACAAATTAAATTTTTTCAGGCATCGTATGAAGGAGAATCCAAGATCAAAATAGGTGAAAATATTGAAGGTCAAAAACAAAAATTCGTAGGAAACTGATTTAAAATAATAAATTTTCTCGCATAAATATGCAAAATTATCAGAAAATTATTGTTGATGTTTATGTAGGCAAATTTGTTATCCTGAATACGTTTTTTACGAATTTTTCTTTTCCGTCTTCCATTTGTGCACCATTTTTGATCGTGGATTCTCAGTCATAGGATAGCTGAAAACTTTTGATTTGTTCTAATCCTGTTAAGTGTTTATAGCTCTTTAATTTTCTGTAAAATGATTTTTTATAAATAAAGCACATCGAAAGTCAAAGATCTTAGCGCAGTATAGCCCAGATGCTCTTGCGCCATAAAAAATCCAAACGAAGAAAGTCAAAGATCAAAATATATACCTCTCCCATTGAAATAACATCGAGCGTAACCTTAATTTTGGACGCGAGTTTAGGTTGAGAAATAGACAGATTGAGTGAAAAAGAAAGAAAGAAACGAAGAAATAGTAACGCCCCCTTGGGAAATTAAAGGGGCGCAACGAGACAAATGAGTGCCTTTTGTATTTATAGGAACAGAAACGGATAGAGAACCTTTCTTTTCCCCCGGCAGGTGTTGCCCTAATCGCTTTTGGCAGGTCACACGAACATCATTGGAATATGACCTGAAATTACTTTGATGTCTGAACCGCCCCCCCCCCACAATTTCTCCCTGATTATTACAAAAATTTTGAATGTAATTTACATCGCCAAAGGTTTTTTTTAAATGCGTTTGAAGAAGTGCTTTTCCTTCTCTTAAAGTGATTTGAAAATAAAAATCTCTCTTCGTCGTCACACTGGCATTGATCTCACTTCCCAACGCTTCTTTCTAGCCTGACCACTGGCGTACGCGGGGGGTGGGGAGGGGTGATGGGAGTTATAACCCCCATTGCGATGAAATGTTGTGCAGTATATATACATATAAATATGGGTTGGGTCCTGCATGAGTTTGAAAGAAGTTCATCTCATGAAACGCATAGATATCTAATGATGCCTAACTGTATCAGGCGTGCCAGTTATGTAGAATCCTCCTTTTCCCCCTACTCATAATAATACATAAGATGCATAAATAAGATATACATAATAATACATAAGATACATAAATGAAGCGTTGGAACATTTGGCATGAAATTCCTTATAAAAATAATTGCAACTGAAAATAGTTGCAGCGACCCCCCAGAACAGGTCGCGAGCCCCAGGTTGGGAACCACTGACATAATGGGATTGTGGACTCAGACTGTATTAGTATTGATGTTGTCGTATCAGAAAACCTAAGGAAGGGGAATGGCATTCTGGGATATAGAATAAAGGTGGCAAAAAAAAAAAAGAAAGTTGACCACTGGTATAAAGGTTTACCCCGAGATAAAATCTAATACCATATTTCTGCATATAGGCCGGCGTGTTCGGATAAAAAGGGTTACTTATATCTGAAAGCCTCATATTATACGACAAGTCACAAATATAAAAACTGGATATGAGCAGTTTGGTGTGTACATTCAAATCTGGTGTTCCTGAAACCACCCGGAAATTCGTCTGATATCCGGAAATACGGTAGTAGGGATTATAATGAGAGCGTTTATAATAATAATAATACTTTATTCCTTATTATTTTATACATCAGGAGACCATACAAACGATTTGCTTGGGAAATGGAAAGACAGCAGTAGCGATGCTAGTAACGGGGCTCTCTTTCCGGTAGAAAAAAACAAGAGATTTCTCGTATTCTGCAAAAAACAACAAAGATATTGATTCGCGCGTACAAATCCGCATTGTTATTAAGAGATTCGGATTCGCTGGAATATCACATTTACAGAGTTTATGAGCACAGTCTTGACTCGAAGGCGTTACAAGTGAAGGCTGAAGAGTGGTACAAAGGTGGAGTCTTTGTGAGTTGCAGAGCAAGATTGTTTTTTTCTTGTAACCAGGACCGAGAGAAGAAGTAGTAGAAACGAAAACAGTAGAAAATTGAAAATGAATTTTGAGTTGACCGTTGTGGGTGCACTTTTAGAGGACATTTATAAGGAAAGGCAGACAAAAGAAAAGATGGAAGAGCAAGGGGAGCGGGAGCTGTAAATGGAGAGAGAGGGGAAGACAGGAGGAGCAGGCAGAGAATACTTCATCTAAGTACCAGTCAAAGATATTGACTTTAAAGGCGTGAAAAGACAGGGCTTTAAATTCTTGAGGGATCGAATTCCAGATTTTAGAACCCGTAACGGAAACGCTATGGATTTTATAGTTTATGGGAGTTCGCGGTATTTTGATTTCATTCTGATGACGCGTCTTATATTCATGCGTTGTCTGTGAAATGGTGAAGGATAAAACTAGATCACCTTTAGTGACTTTGTACATAAGGAGCGCAAGTTTGTAGTTTATTAACAGAGTGAAAGGAAGAATGCGCCATAATTTAAAAAGTTGGCCAGCGTGTTCATGGAAGCCTGCAAAGTTAACTATTCGCATATTATTTTTTGCATTGCTATTAACTGCCAAAGGGTGGTAAAATATGTGATTCCCCAGACCTCAAGACAGTAGGTAAGTTTTGAATAAAATAAAGAGTGGTATAGAATCATTAGGATATATTGAGGAACGACATGTCTGAGTTTCGAAAAAATTCCCAGGAGACTGCTAAGAGAATTGGTGAGATCGTTAATGTGTTCTTTCCAGGTTAAATTTGAATCGAAAATTACTCCAAGAAGTTTGGCTGATTTCGTTTCCTGAAGGATGGAGTTGCGGAAAGTAATAGGAGAATAGTTAGGTAATATTTTTTGCCGGGAATGGAAGATAACGTAGTTAGATTTTGCAATGTTTAGCTCTAGTTTATTAACGTAAAGCCAGCGTGAGATTTGAGTAATTGTATCGCGACGCGAATTTTTGGGATGCTTTTCACGAATTTTAGTATTCTTTCTGCAATTTCACGAATTCGAGATTTTTTTTCCTATTATTGCCTTATGTCTATTATCATTTTTAGATTATTTCTCATGTTTAAATAATTTTAATACTGCCTTTATCAAGCTCTCCCTAAGCTGCTATCAGCACTCGTGGATGGTGTCGATACTGAACTATCCGTGCCGTATCCGTATTAATAGTGACGACCGATGGTGACATAATTTTTTTTTTCGTGCCGACAGATGGCGGTGTAATCTTATATAACTTTCTTTAACAATAAAATTTATTATATCTATTGTCATTATATTTAGTGTTGGTAATGGTTTATTTTGCGTAACCATTAATTACCCAATTACATTATTAATTAAACTTTATTATAGGGTTGCATATAAATGAAGAATAATATATAGGGTTCGTTATAATTTTCGGTTGGTCATGGAGATCCTCGCGATTGCAGCAGTCTTAGTATATAATCCCTATTCAGTGACGTATTCTTTTTTGGCGCTACAGTCCCTGAAGGACATGGCCCTCCTTAAGGATCGTCACCCATTCTCCTCTATCCAAGGCCTCTCTTCGCCATTCGCTTGCTCGCACTTTTCTCAGCCAGCTTTTCCTAAGACGTCCCACCTTTCTTCTTTCTGCTGGATTAGTTCTCATAATATCCTCAACCATCCCAGATTCTCCCCCACCCCAAGGGCGTCGTTAAGGCAAATTACGAGGGTCTTTTTTTTATGCCAATGTTAACCCGAAGGAAATGGTCACTTTAACCTTTGAACATATTAAAAATATTGACATAATATATTAAGACACATATTAACATATAAAATCATTATTAAAAAATCAAATCAGAGAGAACTATTTTTTCAAGGAGAGTACCCGTTTGTTTATTTTAAATTTCAGGTATTTCTGTAAAAGAGTATGTTTAATTTTTTTTTAACTTGCACTTCTAACCTCACCCAAATTTTTAAGTTTTCTCTTAGCTAGCATTTTATGTTGCCTTGTTTAACCACTGAAAATATACTTCATATTTCTTTTTTTTTTTTTTCATTCCAAATTCACTGATAGAATCCTGAATCTTTTTTCTTTTTATTTTCAATCACTAATATTCTGTGAATACTGATTAAGCACAGTCCATTTAAACGGTCCTCACACATCGTCGATCTTTGCCAAGTCTTCATCCTCCTCATGGTACTGAAAGACCTCTCAATTGTAGTTGTTGTAGGTGGTAGAGTGAGGAAGATCTTCAACATCAGGAGCACTGATGGAAAAAACTGACAATAGTCCATCAGGTTGAAGTATGTAACATTCTGCTTTGTGATACTTATTTCGCTCTCCCAAAATTGTTTCCAGGATTTTACTTCTTCAGAAAAATTACCAATTTCATGAAAATTCTCCAATTCTTTTATCACTTTCTTGAAAATTTCCATATCCATGCTTCCCGTTTTTGAAGGATGTAGGCTGCATAAAGAGAATGCTATTTCATTATCATGTGAAAATCGGCATTGTAAAGAAGAAATGACTGAGTCCAAATCAGGATTAAACAATGATCTTCGATAGTAGTCTTCAGCTGATCCTTTGGGATACTTATCTCTATGCATCTGTTTAGAAGCCATTCTCGGGACTTCGATCTCAAAATCAAATTCTTTTGCTATTACCGCATACTTCTCCATGATGTCATAAAACCAAGCTCTGATGCTTCCCTGTCTTTTTTCAAACCAACTAGCATTCGCTGAACATGTGAATATACTTTATCCAAATCCATAGCTTTAGACCGTAGTGTGTTTGTTACGGGTTCGGGTTTTGCTGAATATACAGAAATGGTAATGATGCAGACGATAAAAACTGAATTATTAGTAGCACATGAAAGTTGAAAGGCATTATTTCTTGTTTCTCTGTTGTTTTCTGCATTTTCTGATAGTTCATACAAAGCTTTTTTTTTTATTATAACAAGGTTTTCATTAAAAAGCCTTATTGATTTATATTTGCTGGACCATCTTGTTTCGCACAACATAAGAATATTTGGAATTAACTATCTTCTTAAAGTGCTTGTTGCTCTGAAAAGGAGTATAATTTCGTTGACAGTTCCAATTGTGTTGTGTCTTTGTGGAAGATGGTTAAGGTCGTTAATAACTAAATTGAGTTTGTGAGATGAACAAGGTAAAAAGAGTGCCTTCGGATATTTGTCCCTAATTAACTTTTGCACCCCACCTTCTATTCCCGTCATGACAGAACAACCGTCAAATCCCAGACCAACGAGCTTAGTCATGTTTAGTATAATCGTTTCACTTGCGTTCAAAATGACATCTGTCATATTTTGCGCTTTTAATCTTCCGAAAGAGAAGAAGCTTAAAAAATCTTCTTTTAATGATCCAGATTTATCTACGAATCCTGATCCTATAGACAGTTGCTCAATGCCTTGGATATCAGCAGTCCCATCAGCAAGTAAAGAGAAACATGAACTTCCGTTTATTTCCTCGACTATTTTAGAACCAATCTCATTGCCAACTATATCAATTAATTCATTCTGAATCGAAGGTGACGTGTATTTTGCTTTTGCATGACAAGTTTTAAAACGGTCTTGTAAAATAAGATCACCTGTTTCAACTCTGAAATCCAGAAGGTCTTTGAAGTTTCCCTCGTTCGAGCTTCTTCCTCGAAGAGGCAAATCATGTGTTGCACAAAAGATTACTGTAGACAATATAGGCGCAAGCTTTTTTCGATTCCTCTTAATGATATTCTTTTCGTCTTTATTTAGCACCCTTATGACGTCAGATTGTTTGTTTGACATGACGGTTAAAAGGTTTTGTGACGCAATTATAGCATCACGATGCCATTGGCTCTTTGCATGGTTTTTCGCTTGGCTGTGAAAATCTTTATATCTCGTGGAAGGTGTCACAATGAATGAGCCAAAAAAGGCTTCGTTTAACAGAAGGTCGAAACATTATACAGTGCTTACAAAGAGCACCCTTCAAACTTTTGGAATGGACTAACCAAGAGCTATGCTCCAACAGCCATTCGTATCTAAATCGTCTTTTTCCGGTTTCGACATCAAGCTTGAAATCGTAATCTATATCTGGATGGAAAGGTTTTGTTAGTAGATTATATTTGAGTTCATCATTTGAACATCCGTTAATATAGTTTCCGACATCTAGTTCATCGAAAGAAATAGAATCAGGTTTGTTACTCACCAGATTCACACTAAAAAAAAACAAACGTTCTTCACGCGGTACTTCTGCTTTTAGGTCAGGCGATGCAATCTTAGATGCAAGGTTGGTATCAAGCCTTGGCCTTTTAATTAAAAGCTTATCCATACCAATGCTAAATTAAATGTACCTCTAAACTTGAGTTTAGTTATGGAGAACACACTGACAGCATGACACGCAAAAACCTCATCGCGAAGATATCGAGAGACAAACAATTGAAAGTTTGAAGTAAAGTGATTAAGGTAATAATCAACAAAAAATTTCCAGGTAGTCAGCTGTATAGCAAAAAGATTATTTATTGCTAAAACTTTACGTTTCGATTCGAGCTGTGCGAATCATCATCAGAAGAGGTTAAATTACATGAAAAACTTTTGAGAAAATTGTAGAATATGCATAAGTTGCGGAAACAGTATAAATACGTTGAAATAAATTATTATGAAATTTTAGAGACGAATATAAAAGCCAAAACAGAAGGAAATGAAATCGAAAAATAAAAACTGACATTTACACGTTACAGTTTTGTTAGAATGGGTAGCCAAGCAACGGGAATGGTTTTTGCATCGTCTCTATTAAAATTATTAGGATGCTTGATGATCCCTATTGCTTCTCTGTATAATCTGGGCCAAAAATTAGTTGATTTTGCGAGAACTTTAGTATGGTCAAAAAGGATTAAATGGTTATTTAAAATTGAATGTTCTGCTTGCCGATTTTGTTAATTTTTTTTAATTTTGTTTTTCATGTAATTTAACCTCTTCTGATGATGATTCGCACAGCTCGAATCGAAACGTAAAGTTTTAGCAATAAATAACCGTTTTGCTACACAGCTGACTACCTGAAAATTTGTTGTTGATTATTATAATGCGCTGTGAAAGTCTACGTGAAACTATTAAGGTAACAGTTTTTTCATATTAGCCGATGATGTGGCAACAATAGATGTTAAATTACTCGTAAAGAAAAGAATGATTTTCCGGCGCCT
>QLNU02015270.1:1839002-1870245 GCA_006491805.2 Dysdera silvatica | reverse complement strand
CTTCTCTGTTTCAAAAAATCATGAAAATTAATTGCTCGGTTGTTTAAGCTTGATTTTCGAGTCAAAACCGAACATACATTCATTAATGATATGATTAATGGTTATATTTCGTTAATTCCTCTTTATTTTTTTAGAAAATTTTCCAACCTCGAAAAGAAGTTTCACATCCAATTTTGATAAACCGAAATAATCTCCATTTCAGACATATCGTTATTCATCAACAATTTAATTTTTAAATTTAAAATCTAGTTTTTACCCCAAATAAAAAAAAACAAACTTTCAACTCTAGGGGTACCCAGTTGCCCCCCCTGCCCCACCCAAACGACGCCCATGCCTCACCCCCTTTCTATTATTTAGTGACGTATTAGTCATTTGATTTTTTTTTTTTTTTTCATTTTCATGAAATTTCAAGATTTAGTTGCGACTGCCCGCAATTTTTTATGCAATTTTTTATTTTTATTTATTTATTGTCCTGCAATAAAATTACTGCCCAAATTATAACATGACTCGGTAAAAAAAAACCTTTTAAAGTACATTATAGCACTATAGTGACGTAATAGTATCGCTTATGGCTATTGTACAGATGGCTCTGGTTCGTTTCTGGCTGCAAAATCGCATGCCGTTTTTCCTACTTACCAGGGTTTCGTTACCTCAGCAACAGAAGTTTGGATCCATGAGAAAACTGTATGTCTCAGATTAGCATGACTCTTGGCTGCCTCCTTTGTTACCTAAACAACAAACTTCCAGTGCGAATTAATATCGATAAAATCGATAAATAAATCGATTGAAGTGCAAAACATCCCAGAAATGCGTATAATATCTCATTTGAAAACACCGATAAAATGATGCCATTTTTTTGCTCCAGTAAAAATAGGGATTTGTGAGTAGTTTGCAAAGCTAAAGGGGCTCTCAAAAAAAAAATAATAATAATAATAAATAAAGATAAATAAAATAATGATAAATAAAAAATAATAATTCGAAACATTGTTGAAGATTATCGGATATAAAGTATTATAATTGATTGATTTTTATTCTAATTTATTGAAATACATATCCCCCTCCATCCTATTTAAAAAAAAATATTGGCAACACTTTGCGATCTTTAACAAATGGTAATACTGTAAATAATCCCCTTTTCGTTTCCAGATTCATATTGCAAATATGATTTGTTGTTTCCAACTCTTGGGATTTATCCCTACCCCTTTCTTTATAAGGCAACAACAGCAGTTTTCAGACAAATTAACGATTAATGCGTTAAACTCAGAAATTAATTCATCGAACTGGGGAAAACCTATCGCAAAATTAATGCTTCATCGTTAAGGTGATCCGCGATCTTTGAGTTGGCAACACTGCTTCTGACGGGGCTAGGCGTTCCGTTTGAATAAAATTAATAAATCCTTTGCTTGGGCGTCGGCCGCAGCAGTCGAGAAATCGCGATCCGAACTCGTGATTTATCAGCCACGGAAGGGATCCGAACAAATAGTTCCGCAAAGTTCGGATTGGATTATTTCTGATAGTTCCAGTCGAATGAATAAATGGGATCGCAGCGGTAGCAAGGATCAGCCGTTCCTGTTGCCAATACAAACTCATTACCTATAATTCCCCATTTTTTACCCTATAACATGAGATAGGGAAAATTCTGTGACGGCTTTTGCTTTTTTTCCCTCCCTCACTGTTTTACATTACGAGTGTGTGTGGACTCCTCTCTTGTTTTAGGACAGCTACCTTATTATAATAAATTTAAACGAAGTTATTTAATTAAATTAAAAATAACAGCTGAAGTTATACACGGATAGTAAGTAACAACTCATTCACAACCATCAAAATTTAACCCTGCAACTCATCAGTGGATTTACTATACAGTGTGTGTTAAAATTCTTACATGCCTTTACCTTCTAAATTCAAAATATGTACGTCAGATCTAGCTTTGTCATGCTCTGTATCGTAGTTTTTCAAATGAGGCCATAAAGCCCCAACGTAAGCAGCCATCAAGTGTGGACACGGGGTCAGGGTTCATGACCTTCTCCAAAATATTTTTTTTTTCACTGTAAAAAGTTCCAACTTTCATAATAAGTGAAGGGTGTTATTTCAAGACAAATTCTGTTCTTGACCCCCCACCTCCGAAATAAAAGTCCGTGTCCGCCCCTGACAGTTATTCCCCCCATCGACATTCAATTAATATACAGCGCTTCCTAGATGCATAAAAGGACACGAAATCGAATGTAAATTCTCCCCCCACCCACAAACATTTAATTAATATACAGTGCTTCCTAAATGCATATAAAAATACGAAATTGAGTACAAGTTCTCCCCCGTAGCGACATTTAACGAATATGCAGCGCTTTCTAAATGCATAAAATAATACGAAATCTCTATTGGGGGGGATCCCCCCCCCCGAATTGTAACTTGGGATGCGCGAAGTCTAGCTAGTTTGAGGAAATTCCACACTTCCCCTTTCCAATTTTTTGGCGGCCAAAGAAAAACGATGAAAAGAAAGCGAGGAAATTGAGTTCGTAAAAGAAAGAAAAGAATGAATGTGTAATATTAGTTCATAAATCGGAGCGGAAATTTACGTTAGTTCTATTGAATGCTTTTTGAGACCAGCGCAATAGTTTGCAATAACGAGAAGTTCGTAAATCAGAAGTTCGTAAAAATGCGAGTTTATGTTGTATATGTCGAATGCTGTAAATGTGAGTCTGTGCTGTATACGTCGAATGCCGTAAATGCGAGTTTATGCTGTATATGTCGAATGCTATGAACGCTAGTCTATGCTGTAAATGCAAGCCTATGCTGTATATGTCGAATGCTGTAAATGCGAGTCTATGCTGTAAATGCGAATTTATGCTGTAAATGCGAATTTATGCTGTATATGTCGAATGCTGTAAATGCCAGTCTATGCTGTATATAGAGTCAAACTCTGTTATAGTAACATTCAAGGGAACACCGAAATTTTTGACGCTGTCGCAGAATTGGATTGTATTCACATTTTAACCCGCAAACCGCTTGCGTGCATAAAATATCAAGCTGAATGTGTTTTCCTGTCTGTTTAACGTCATCTGAATCCACTTAACTGCATATCTGTAACTGCACAAACAAATGTGCACGCGTTTTTTTTTTTTAAATTAAAACTAATATTTTATTGTGGAATTAAAATCTGATAAATCACAAAGAAATCACCAAGATATCACATTTGTCTTTCTAGGGATTACCCATATCGGAATTCCGCTTATTGCGTAGGAGTGGGTCATATGACTGTTTTGTATCTCACACTTTCTTATGCATTTTCATTCATTTGCAAGGAGTTGCTTCTCAGGAAACATCCGTGCTTTTTTTTTTAAATTCATCATGCCCATGGTGCGGGTTAACTTTGATTATAGCGGACAAAAAGAGAAAACTTTCTAATGTGTACTTATGTGATTTCGACTGTATTTATATATTATACCCAATAAAATGTAGAAGAAAAACATAAAACGAATTTTGATTCAAAAATTAGTCTGTCTGCCCCTAAGAAAGTAGACCGCAACCGATGGCGCTTTCTATTTATTAAATTCCCTATCGATATTTCCGTACTTTCATCTACTTCCTACATCGGAAATAATCGATAATGACGAATGCGATATTTTCAGATAATCCGATGTTACCATAAATTATTTCAGATGCTAAGGGTTAGAAAAATTAAAGATAAAAATTATCGAATGCAAACGATATTTTAAACGATTTTATTAATTTAAATCGATAAGGCCTTTGGTTTGTAAACGTATTCGTTGGGAAAATGCCGATTATAAAGATTTAGGGGATTGCGATATTTTACGTTCCATCGATATAAATCACCGGATTTCACATATCCGCTTCGGCGTTCCATTATTTATGGTTTTTGAGGTTCGTGCTAATATTGTAAGCTTTCGAACCACTTTTTTTTTTTGAAAAATGCAGTTATGTGTTTCGGAGAACACGCTGTTCAATAAATAATTCATGTTATTGTTGACTTAATTTTCATTTTCTTGTGCTGTTTTTTTTTTAAGGACTGTATTCTTCTCGGAATCCATCCTACGTTTCTACTGTGATTTATATCGTCTGCTTAAATATTTATGCTCTCTGATGTCGTCTGCTGAAATATATATGTTTTCGAAAGTCGTCTGTTAAAATAGAATCATATATTTCCAAAAATCGTCTGGCCGTTGGATTTGTAATACACGTTTTTAAAGAATAATGAGAATTTCATTTTGTTTCTCCCTATTTAAAAGCATTTTTCTGTGTGTTTTTATCTATTGGGATGTGCCATTGTGTTCTCTGACATGCATTGTTGCATCTCCGCCTCCCTCACTTCGGTTAATATTGCTTTTAACAAATTACGGATAGTAGACGAAGTTTCTGAAAGTTTGAGTGGCATCACCTAATATCAACGGGGTCCTTTGCATTCTTTCAGGGAGCAGGTTCCGCTTTTCGTGTACCCTAGTACTTCCTTTCCGTGCTGAGAATGATGTGTCGTTCTTGGATGTCAACCAAATCTGTCACAGTAGATCAAGGGCGGACCCAGGGGGGGTTACGGGGTGTCCCTCAAAGAGAGAGTAACAAATTTACACCTATTATAGATTTTTAGGAACAGGTCCATGTTGATTCTCAAGCTTTGTGTCCCTCCCTCCCCTCTCGAAAATATTTTTCAGATCTGTCCTTACTGTGGACTCCCTTTTAACCGGCCATGATAGGACAGGGACCCCCTGACCGGTTAATCCGAAAATCGGACTGTTTATGGAAAAAGTGTGGTCACATACAAATTGACGTATTACAATGAAAATCTCTAAAATAAATGATTTTAAAATGATGTAATTATTATTCAAAAAAGAATCTATTGACTATATATCTATTGACTGAATATTACGCTGGCCACGTACTTTAGGGGTCCATTCTATCCTTCCAGAAGAGGCCCATTAGAAACTTAATTCTGAACTGTGTCCTATCGTAATAAACGCTGCGGCCAAAAAAGCTCACTCGCTTTAATCGACCCCCCTTAAAACGGAGACTGGCCGATTTAAATGGGACCGGCTAAAAGGAATCTACGATCCTTGTATGTGCACACACACACAACCTATAGTTTGTTCGCGGAAAGTTGGCGTCCAGGTTCCGTTAGCTGAAGTAGCAGACGAGTTGTTCCATTGCAGCAGAGGGAAAGGCGTCTTGGCGTAACTGGTTTTTCGCGCGCGAAAAATCAATTATAGATAAAGTGAAGTTCAAGGGAAAGAGATTTTATTTTGAGTTATATGCTCGTCGAATTATCGAGTTTCAAGGGGAATGAGAATCACTTCGGTCTATTGAGAACTTTGAATTACCGAGGATTCCACTCATATAATATTTTAAAAATAATATCGTAATTATTGTCTTATCTATAAATAAGCTAGCGACATACGCCCGTGAACGTAACGTTGCTGTATTTCCCGTAGTTTGAGTAATTTTATCGGTTTTTCTCGTAGCTACAATCGAACCGCTACGATTTTTTTGCCTTTTACGAGGAAAATATCGTAGGATGGGCCAAACTACTAGAAAAATACGACTTTTCCCCACATCGTTTCATTTGCATAAGACATAAAACCAGTCATATTTATGTCGTAAAGTTGCTTTATGGCTCCAATTTGCTGGATCTGGCATTAAACCGTATGACTCATATAGGATTTAAGAAACTAAATCGTTTTGGGGAAAAAGAGAGGGAAAAAAAATCCCTATACGTAAACGTAATTTCACGACCATTACCTATTTTTACGACTGGAGATACATGACATTATTGATATACAAATCGCGATTATTGTAGTTATTTGTACGCCGCCCATTGTGCAAACTTATCCCTTTGTGATAAATATTTTCCCTTTTTTTTTAATGGGTGTAATTTAGACCGCGTAATTTTTAAATGACGACATTTACATTAATGCCAGTCGACGGTATACGGGCAAAATTTGAAAAACGAAATGGGGAACACGAATAATGTCTGTTCACTAAAAGCCTTCTTGGAAAGTGGGGAAATTTATTAAATTTGGGTCTTGGAAAAATCCCTTTCTTTTTCCCTTTTCTCCGAATCGCGTACCGCAATGTGCAGCACGTAACATGAAATCTAATCTTCGAAATTATACTCACTGCTTTAACGTCAAATTGAGGTGAAATGGTCGTAATTTTCTTCCATAAATTTGAGGCTTAAATTTAGTGTTTGAAGCATAACCTTTGTATGTGTCTTAAAGACATAAAGCATAAGAAGACATTAAAGACATAAAGTCTTAAAGCATAGTTTTGTTTGTTTTTTACTTCACCAGTTAACATTTAGAAATTGCCTCAAAATTTAATATTACCCCCCCACCCCCTCTGTCTATATCTTAATATTATTTCAGATGCAAGATCTGGTCCGGAAAATATTTTGGAGATGGGGTGTACACAAAGCTTGAAAAGCAATGTAGCAATCTACTATAATAAGGATAAATTTGTCATATTTTTGGAAAGGACACGACCCCCTTTGACCCCACCCTTACTCAGGTACCTATATTTTGGTATCACCTTCTGTTTGCATTTCTGACTCAAGGACAACTTACCCCTCTGATAGTATTTAATTATTATCACACTTCGTTGCGCGGTATAGCCCAGATGCTCTTGCGCCATAAAAAATCCAAACAAACGAACAAACTTCGTCCGTTCACACTGTTTCTCAGGTAAGCATGGGCTGAATATGCAAGTTGATTTTCATTATATGCATTCTTGTATTTGCTCATATTTTATCACAGTTTTCATATCTGAATGTTTTATGTCTGCTCGAAGTAAAGTTACTCACGAAAATTATTTCTAAGTTACCATTCGAATAAATAAGTTGCCAGATTTCCTGAACTAATATTACTTTTGAGTGATCGTTGGCCAAAATTATTTAGGTTTCCTTCGAACGATGTGAAATAATGAAGTATTAATTATAGTTTAATTAATCGATGTTATTTTTTTTAATTATGAACTTGTGGTTTAATGTTCATTATAATTAGTTGTGTTTTATAAAATGGGAGTTCAATCACATGCATGCAAGCATCGTCTTGTAAAATCATATGTTCATTGTTGATGAGACTCTTCTGTCTTTGGTCAAGTCAAGTCTTTTAAGTTCCGTTTTCATTGTTAAGCTTTGTCTTTCTCCTCTTCATAGGCGTACGCAGAAAGTTCATGAGTGGGGGTAGGCTCAATGGGGTTGAGCTGCAACTCATATATTCCTTTGTTAAATACACAAAAAAAATGTTGAAATGGGGTTATAACCCCATCAGCACTACTCCCCTGCGTATGTCAGCGTCCTTTCTTCTCTTTCTGGTTAGCTCTGGAGATATTTTGAATGAGTGAAATGAATGATTCGAAAAACCTACGTTCTTTGAAATGAGCGAGAGTGGTAATTCGTTCACTTAAAATAATGATCATTCTCATTTCCACTTTATAATTGTGGACGATCTTTCCTTTTCTTTCTTATTCCATGAATAAATAAAAGAATGAGTTGCAAAAATGCGTTCTCTCAAAAGAATGAGAATGAAAGGAAACATTCACACATCAGTGAATGATTTTCCCCATCTTTAGTTAGTTGCCGCCGCGACGTCTGCTCCTCCACCAGCGCCATTTTTTGAAACCAGTCTTCTCCGCTCTTCTGAAGATCATATCATCACCTAACTAGACATGTGCCAACTCATTCATTGGGCGATCTGATTCACCTTTAATCTAATCCTCTATTTCCTGATCGTCTCATTTGTACTCATGGCCTTATAAGTAAATAAGATGCATTTCCAGTTATTCTGCCAATTGGAGTTGAATAACATCGTTCTTTTTTCAGGGTCTCATTCCCAGCCTTGAGAAGAGAACGCTTTCTTAGGACACATTTATTTTAAATCGATTGTTTTGAGTCTTTCATTCACTCACTCGTTCAGGGAATGGGATTAGGAATGGTCTCTCTCCCTCCCTCTCATTCTAAGGAATCGATTCTTTAGAGTCATTTACCTCTACTTAATAATCAAGAACTCCTTTGTTTGAACTCGTATTTCCTCAAAACTCCGCATCTGTCGTTTGTCGTAGCATGTTGGATACTTTCTTCCTTCTTGCGCAGCATGTTTTTGGGAAGATTGGCCATAAACAACGTCACTGTATTCCCTGGCGAGGGCTGAAACATGTCCAAATGGAATCGGAGTAAGAATGGCTTTAATCCAAAGTCGCTGGAGTAAATGGGGAGCGTCATCTATAGCTGCAGAAGTCTCAGAGAAGAGGACAGCATTCATTGGACAGCCAATTTGAATGATTGTTAATATGGCGGCTATAGATAACAGTGTGGCACAAGTTAGTGGACATGTAAAAAAAAAAACGATTTCTTACAAAGTTCTCCACAAGGCTTAGTCCTGTCGGATTATCCCAATTCAAATCATGCGAAATTTGTGCAAATAAATTTGTTTCTGGACTTTCTCTGACTCATCGACAGACGAGGGGAAAGGTGTAAGTGGCCTGTTAACCCGTTTCGCTTTGGGACGTGTTCACTTCCTTGATTTGTGAAGTCGCAATTCCAGATCGTCCGATATCACCCAATTGTTATCCGCCATTTTGAAACTTTGCATTCGTAGTACTTTAATGCAGGTCATTCGTGATACTTAACCGCTCGATTTGCGAACCATTTTTTTTTTTTAATTCGTTTGCTCTTTGACCTGGATCGTATGCTTTGTGTGTGATCCCTGTCGTTCAGAATGCTTAACGAGAACGCCATCACCGTTGCCAGGTTCCTGCCTCACACATGCGTCGATTTATTCTCGATTGCGTAACATATTTGAAGATTTCGCTATCGGAGCGAATTTATCAATTTATATTGTAAATTTTACAACCTCCTATTGTACCTAAAATGATTTGGTTTGCTGCCATTTTAAAACTATTGACATTATATCATTAAAATTCTCATTGTGTCGAAATTGTGATTAAAATTGCTGCTATTGTGTCATTAAAATTCCCGTTGTATCGAAATTGTGATTAAAATTACTGGAATTGTGTCATTAAAAGTCTCGTTGTCGAAATTTGATTAAAATTGCTGGAATTGTGTCATTAAAATTCTCGTTGTGTGTAAATTTGATTAAAATTGCTGGAATTGTGTCGTTAAAATTGATGGAATTGTCGTTAAAATTAATGGAATTGTCAATAAAATTAACCACTTAGCTTACAATGTCGTGTCAGAGACGTGGTGAGGCGGCCGTGCCAAACGTAAATAAAACGTCTCAGCGACGTTGTAAAGCTGATCGGGCTACACGCGACATTCACTTAGTTTTCTTTACCGCATTCGGAACTGCAGAGAGAAATTATAAAAGGCACGCGCTATTGGAAATTAAGTCATAAGGCAAGAGGTTAATGGAATTATCATTAAAATTACTGAAATTATAACATAAAAATTACTAAATAGCACTAAGTTGACGTAGTGATATCATGTTGTTTAACGTGCCATTAATTCGAAGCTCGTAGAACGCTCACCATTTTTCTGCCAACCCTAGTCCAGGACTTGTTTCCCTAAACAACAGATTTTCGTATTCTTCTGAAAATTGAATGTCCTAGGACGCAGCATGACCTTATCTGCCTGTGCACCAGAAAATCATAAAATGATTAAAATCACTAAAACTACGTCATTGAAAGTATTAAAATTTCGTCATTAAAATTACGTCATTAAATTTACTGAAATTACATCATTAAATTTACTAAAATTACGTCATTAAAATTATTAAAGTCACCTCATTGAAATTATTACAATTACTAAAACTACGTCATTGAAATCATTAAAATTTCATCATTAAAATTACGAAAGTTACGTCATGAAAACTATTAAAATTGCGTCATTAAATTTATTGAAATTACGTCATTAAATTTACTGAAATTACGTCATTAAAATTAAAATCACCTCATTGAAATTATTAAAATTACTAAAATTATACTACTATAATTACGTTATTAAGTTTACTAAAATTACCTAAATTACGATGATCAAAAGTACGTCACCAAGTTTTCTTGATTTTTATGGCAATTTTGCCATAAAACTCACAAAAATAAACTAAAATTATAAAAATGAATTGAAATTGTAGAACTCGTTTCAAATATCGCACGCTTAACGCATTTTCCTGGAAGCAAGCCATTTTTTATTACAGTTTATATTTGAAGACATGCCTCTAGAAAAAAAGCCTTTACGGAGCAAAATCTCGACTGTCACGTTATATAACACAAACAAAATCCCCACCGCTTACTTATAGCTACATCAATAAAATTCCCTGGAGGTCCCTGCGGTGGTGCAGTGGTAACGCACTCAACCTAGCTTGCGGTTAACCAAGTTTCGACTACCAAATAAATGAATGCTTACCTACTAACTGCTCTCCGCAGTTCGGGGGTTGGTTCTCTGGGCTTTAAGAGGTTCGGATTCCCCGGGAAACTACAGGTCACCGCGCAGCATGACCCTTTCTTTCCTTACTCCGAAAACTTGAAGAAATAAATAAACTGACTGCCTCAGGAAAATTCCCAAAGTATCGTAATTCTGGATTTGAGCTAAACGATGCTTAAGGTCATTTTGACCTGCTTTTCCAAATTATAAGCATGTTTTAGACCAGACTTGGGAATGATTACAATCGGTTTATATGATGACGATTATCGTAGTAGGATTACAATTACCTAAGTATCAAAATTTGGATCATTATTTTGACTACGATTACAGGCAATTTTCATTTTTCGATTACGATTTTGATTACGATTGCAGTCAATTTTCATTTTTCGATTACGACTACGATTATGAATGCACATAAAAAAATATTACGATGACGATTATATGTTTATTTGTAATTTTACGGCTCAAGGACTACAATGATCATGCTGTGCCGAACGATGACGATTATAAATCATATCTATATTTCCGATTGCGTACAAGTAATCGTGGTTATAATTTGTAAACGATAACGATTACAAATTATAATTACTTGTACGCTATCGGAAAATAATCAGTTCGATTACGATTATAATCACAGCGATTATGATTACCTAAAAATTTCAAAGAATAATTACGATTACCTAAGAATTTCAAAAAACGATTATGATTAAATGAAATTTAAAAGTGTGATTATGATTATATTGCAGATTACAGCTACTTCAAAACATTCAATTACAATTACAGATGTGAGTACGCGAAAATGTAATCTATTATAATCACCCAAACGTGGGATCGATAGTCTTGTAATAAAAAACCGAACCTAGACTCAAGCACACATGTACAATGTGCATCTAATATCGTGAAACATTTTTATTATGGACATAAAATAATAATTCATTATCATATCAAATTTAAATGAAAAAAAATATTATTAATTAACAATAGTAAAAATTTTATTCAGTATAAGGCGATAAATAGCGTCATTTTCAATACGCATTTTGGCATCAAGTATTTTCATCTTTTATTATGTGCTTAACTCTTCTAATTAAGAAGCGTTAATTAATTCATCTCATTAATTTTTACATCTTGTTTACGACATAAAAGTTTTAATTATGCGGGATCGCACCGTGTTTAAATTAATGGACTAATTAATCTGTGGAATTGTTCTCCGAATTTTGGACTTTACAAATATCGATCTCCTGAAATTCAAGTGCTTTAAACTAATATTAAGTACACATTTATGAATGATTGATTGTTTGTTTGTTTTGTGGTTTTACGGCTCAAAGACTACAATGGTCATGCTGCGCCGGAATTTATGAATGAGAACATCCTCATATTATCGGAGATGAATCCAAAGAGGAATTTTTTTTGGTGGGGGATCAAACTGTATGTAAAAATTCCGTCGTTTTAATCGACACTCGTTATAACCGATTTCCATTTTGTGGATTTAAGGGGGGTCATTAAATTCCCCGTATATCCGCCACTGATGTTTGTATATTACTAATATTGTTAATATACTAATTATATTTATTGAAAATTCGTTATATTTAGTAAAGGGCTCTTATATAATCTAAAGGTCAGAAATATATTAATGTGAAGAAATAGGTATTTGTGAAATGCAATAATTTCATCCAGTTAAAATAATATTTATTAACACTTTGAATGTTTAGCTTAATTAATTAATACACACCAGAAAACAAATTAATTCGAATACATAGTTAAAGAAATTTAGTACGCTATTTTGGCGGAGCCTCCGAGAACGATGTGTGCCACTTCGATGGTAAATAGAAGATTGGTGTGATTTTCTTTCTCTCTTCTCACTGGTGATTTTACATCGGAGCGTGTAATGGCAGATGCGATGAGCTTTTCTGCCACTATTGAATAGTAAATATGGAGGTAGAAGTAGTGGTAGCATAGAATAATAAACACGGAGGTAGAAGCAGAGGTAACATTGAATAGTAACTATGGAGATAGAAGTAGTGGTAGCATGGAACAGTAAACATGGAGGTAGAAGCAGTGGTAGTATAGAATAGTAAACACGGATATAGAAGTAGTGATAGTATAGAATAGTAAACGCGGAGGTAGAAGTAGTGGTAGCATAAAATAGTAAATATGGAGGTAGAAGTAGTGGTAGCATAGAACAGTAAACATGGAGGTAGAAGTAGTGGTAGTGTAGAATAATAAACACGAAGGTAGGAGTATTTCCACCTCCATGGCAAACCCGAAGGAGCACTGTAGTCGTTACCAGGGCTGTAACTAGAGGGTGACGTGGACGGCTCACTCCAGAGGCGCAGGCGAGGAAAGGCGTAAACTCGGCTGAAATAATTCACAGTGGAGAATATGTCTGTGACTAGGGAATGTAATCTGGAAGGTTCTGCTAAAGGCGCAAGGTCATCTAGAAACAATGCCGGCCATTGCACCAAAGGTCAATCCAGAATATACTAGTTCAGACCAATATGTAATAGTGTTTCTTTTTAGTGTTAAAATACTTCCGTCTATGTAGCGTATATATTTGTACAATAGGGCATTGATTCTTAACAAGGAAACGATACTAATCATTATCGCAAGCAAAGGTAAGTCAATACTATTTTAAAGAGATAATAGAAATAATAAATTATTAATAAAATATTTGAATTATTGTATTATTTTGATAAGAAATAAATGCAATGCATTTGTTTTCATTAGGCTTTTCTTTGATTTCACGATAGTCTTTCATGATACTTATTCGACGCTTGTTTTTACATGATACTCATTGGATACGTTTTCATGATACCCATTCTTAGGGGTGCCAACTCTAAGGGGCCCAGGTTCCTTCAGCACCCCCAATTAAAATACTGGGGGGAAGGGGGCTTTCAAACTTGCTAAACAATAAATAAAGAGATGCAAAATACTATAGTTAAGGATAAAGAATTTTAGCATATGAAATAGGTTTTGTTTTTTGTTTTTTTCTTATCTCTAACTTCCTTGACTATACACGTGAGTTCTGCTATTTACACCCCTAATGTTTCCGGTAAGTTGACATCCCTGCTTATTTGATACTTTTCACGATACTCATTCGATACTTTTTTCCATGATACTCATTCGTTACCTTTTTTCCATGATACTCATTCGATACATTTTTCCTGATACTAATTCGTTACCTTTTTTTTCCATGATACTTATTCGATACTTTTTTCCTGATACTCATTCTGTACCTTTTTCTCGACACTCATTTGATACTATTTTCATGACACTCATTCGATACTATTTTCATGATACTCATTCGGTATTGTTTTCATGATATTCATTCAACGGACGGAGCATGATTCAGACGAACGTAATTATGGTAAGTTACGCTTTACTGTTTCTAAATCAGATAAATTTGCGTTTTGTTGCCGTGGGAGAAATGATGCCAAAACGTAGTTTGCTTTTTTTCGCAGAAATAAGTGTTTTTCTTTTTATGGGTAGAAACAATGGAATCCAAACTACTACCTCAGATTTAGCGTCGGCTGCGGAAATTGGGATGTGGGATCTTTGATATTTCCGGAAACTCGTTTCAGGTCAAATGCGCTCAAAAGATGTTCAACACACGAATGACACAAAGAAATATTGTTCATGCGCGTCACAGTGTTCCGCCATAACCAGTTATAATTATGTTTTTTACACTCGGGAGCATGCGACGCCATTGCGACCATACTGGTTAGGACACCAACCAACAACCTTCCACACAAAGGAGCAACCTGGAGAGAATTGAAAATACATTTTCGTGTAAGAAATGGCAGCACCAAATGTCCTTTTATTACACTTCTCCGATTTGGCAACAGCTTTGTTCACAAGTTCCTCTTTGTGTAAAAAACTTTACTTAATAAATTAATATTATTAGAAAAGTTGATTAAACAATGTTTGTAAACGCAATTCGCAGATGATACGTTTTTGGGACGTTGTGAAGTAATTTATGGTCATGACACAACTGCAATTTAACTGTAAGATTAAATGCTGTGTTCCCTCTCCTAAAAATACAATAAAACCTCTTAAATAGCAAAATTTGTGTCACATACATTGGCATGAGAAACATGAAATTAAAAAATGCAACTTGATAAAAAGAAGTTTTAATTGCAATCTATGGAATTTATAACTTCTGAAATAAATAATAATAAATAGAAATAAATAAATAATAATAATAAATAGCAGTTTCTTTTGAAGTTACATTTTTTTTCCTAAACAATTTTGAATTTAGAAAACAAACGAAATTCTCCATTTACCCTACTCACTTCTTTGAGTGGTCTCTAAAACCAGAGGATAGGGAATGTTTTCAAGTAGGAGCTCCGATGATGGTTCTGCATCGAAATCGGGCTGAGAGCCTGAAAAAAAAAAAATCCAAAACTTAAATTCGACTTTGATTTAAAATAAATTTCTTATAGTGATGGGGGGGGTTACAACTACGGCCTTTACTTCCGTTTGAAGTAAAAAAAAAACGCGCAAAAAGGGATATTCTATTCTCAGTTGCCAAATGTGGTTGCTTTTGATGGGGAATAGTTTGTTATGGTCTCTGAATAGAGGGGAAATTTAGCATTGAATCTATGGGGGAAAATCCGTTCCTAGAAAAAGTGATCGTTAAGGGAGGTGGTCATTTAGAGAGGCTTTACTTTAAATAGAAATTGCAAAATATAACTAGTATATTATAGAAAAGAACTTTGTAATTAATTTTAATGTACTGTGCATTCGCGCTCAGTTGGCGCGTGATACCGTTAGCAGACTTGTTAGACCATTGCAGTTTAGGGAAGGCCGTCTTGGAGGAACTGGTTTTTCTGGCGCAAAAAAAGCAGTTTCGGCAAGACGCCCTTCCCTAAACTGCAATGGACTAACCCTTCTGCTAACGGTATCAGGCGTCAGGTCTGCGCGAACGCACAATAGTTATATTTTTGTATTTAATGTTAATTAAAGGAACAAAAACATAATTACATTAACTCAATTAAACTAACATTAAATTGTAATGTTAATGTATATGTGTCCATGTTACTGCCAAAATAAAGTTGCTAACAAAACTGCTATCCTTCTAGCGCGAGTGATTCTTTAAAATAATAAATTTCCGTTGATTAGATTCTGTCTAATTAATTATATAAATTAATTATTCGAATTAATTAAAAAATATTTTTAATTAATTCGAAGGGGTCACAAAATTTTCATTTGTAGTGTGGGTTATGCAATGCTAACGTTCATATTAGCTCTGGCAATCCGTCTAATTGTGGGAGAATAAAAAGGAAGAATTATGGGTACAGACAGTGTTATGTTGGGAAAGGTGGCGGCCGAAGGCGGCCCTGTAATCCCAGACAGAACGCACAGTCTGCGCAACCATCCACCATAGGCAAATGAGAAAGGAGGAGGAGGGATAATCAATACAATGTTTCACCAGATGGTGTCTGCACGCCACATAAGTTTATATAATCGTGTAACTGAGATCCAATCGTTCGTAACGGTAGCTTTCACCTTTTGTGAGACACTGTCCCGCAAATACTTTCTAATTTTCTAACTATAAATCTAACGTAACTATTAATAATTGATTATAGTATAGTTATATAGCCTGTTACTACATTTACATATATGGTGTGGCAGGTTAAGATAAATATATAATTACATTTTAATTAGTTATCAATCACTGGACAAATGAAATCTTGTAATATATTGTAGTTTTCTCATCCCAATATCATTAATTTGTGCTGATTTTCATGAATGCTGTGACGTCTTAATCTGAAGATCCAAGCAGAAGGCATTTAGGTGCTTTTTAGTATTTATTTACACTCACAACTATATATACACTTAAAATGCCACGAAACTGAAGGTAGGTATCGAAGACGAGAATACAAAAATATCTCCAAGCAGGGACTTCGATCTGCTCCTTAACAAAAGAGAAAACAGAGGGACTATTTACCGCTCTGTGCTGATAAGGTTCTCAGTCGCACGGAGAGCTAAGATTAAAACAATATTACTGCTTACGTGGCGTGAAGCAAGCTGAGCTTAAATCGGACTTGGGACTATGTCCGCACACACAAAATTTCGAGCGTCTCTCAGTTTTGTTGCAAAATTTTAGTAGGAGGCGTTGACCTGAAAAGTAGAGCTACTACTGGATGGAAAGATTTGCGCAAGCGCATAGAAGTGAATTTGCAGGTGCAAAAGGAATGCTGAACATCATTCTGCAAGTGGTAATAAAAGAGTGTGATGACAGATCTCGAGTACAGACCATTTGTACTGTCAAACTTCGCAGTTTTACGACTTCTGTAGTGTCAAACGTGGCGCTTAAACGATAGTTTATGCCTTTGGGAGCTAGACCCACATAGCATTATATGTGTGGTCCGCAGTTGATCTTTGAACTGTTGCAGAGGAAATCTTGAAATTTTAGTAAAATGGTGAAAGGTTTGAGAGAAAAAGTCACACAGGCAGATTGTCGATTCGAAAGGAAGAGGGGTATTCCGAACTAATCTTCGAGGGAAAGTATACAAATTTAGTTCGTTAAATTTGGAGTTAGCTATGTTATATATAAATATATATATATATTCATGAAAAATGCTGAGAAAACTAAATGGCATGTTTCAGGAGAACCTCACCAGGTCCCCTATATAATTGATGCCAGAACCCGACGGTAGAGAAACGCTGGTTTATAACGTACCGTATGTGATTTTTCAAACATGGCTTTCTCCAATTTCTCTGGAAATTATAATTATTCTCTAGATCCATCATCATGGCTCTAATTTCTAGAAATAGGAGCATTCGATTTCCAATAGTTCACACCCTTAAACTACTTAATGTCCTCTAATGATTAATGTCTTCGTTTACGATAATAATCGTAAATTGCGATGGCGCCTTCCAGCTTTATGGCTATAATAAGGTAGAAATATGGGCTATTTTATGGCTAGATGGCATATCAATAATGCTTGGTTAATAGCCGCTTTGTTATCGTTGTTTTCTTAATTAGTTTTTGTGAAGCAATAAATAAGCAAATAAAAATGTTGTTGCCGATCTAGCCATATTTAAAGTCCAAACCGCAACAATTTATAGCTAACCGTACCTGCATTTAAAATCTGCTGACTGACTCCATCAGCTTTATTGCGGTCGTTGATAAATAGCAAGAACTATTTTAATGGCATTACACCCTAGATTCCCGCCAAATCTTGCAGTGTTGCCGATAAATTCTGGTGGGAAGTGTACTCTAGGGAAATTCTAAACGTAGCTGTTAGAAATGTCGTATTTTTAGGATTGTTTTCGTAATCTTGCGAAATTTCTCGTATGGTGCAGAATTTCCTCGTAAACTGGCCAATTTGCAATACGAGCTGATTTAATTAATTTTAATTGATTCGTGAACTGGCGTTCTGTCCTCTAGAAATGAACGGTACGATTTATGATATCACATAATTTCCCTTCATTATCATCATCAATCGTGACTTAATAATGTACATTACCCAGAACTTTTTTTTTTTCTTCGTACATATGTTCTATTTCAGTGACGTCTCGACAACTCAAAATTTTCAATAAACCATAGGAATTCTCATTCTCGTTTCCCTTAAAATAGCTACTATAGACATGAAGTTACATAGAACCCGTTGCGGGGGGTCTGAACTTCCCCCCCTCCAAATAATTTACCAATACAGTGGAATCAAAGGCGTAATCTGGTGGGGGCAAGGGGGGCACTTGCTCACCCCCAGTTTTTTTTTTCAGCCTGAAATTAAATTTCTCCTTAACTTAGGTGAATACATCACATTTTGTAAAATTATCTTTTTTGGGGTTTACCATTTAGACGTGCATAGAATTCAACGTTACCAGTACCTTCAACTGGACTTTCTAAATTACCTAATGGCAAGTGACATAATGGTATTATGCACTGGTTTATATGATGAAAACAATTTGATATTGTTACAAAAATGGTTTCATGCTGCCGTGTCTAATACCCAAACCAATGTATTTGTAACATTTATGTGATTTAAATTAACTTCAATATTTGATAAATTATTGTCATTACTTAAGCATCACGGTAACTTATTCTTTTTTACATATAATTTCTTATTCTTACCTTTGCTAGGATTCAATTTGACTCTACAATCTGCAATAAGATGACCAAATTTTTTACATTTGAAACATGTACCTATTTTAACGGTACATTCTTTATCCCCATTTTTACTAGAAACACTTTCTGCAGTTGAAAAGTAAATTGAACTTTCAGTCTTATCTAAGTCAATTTTTACCTGTTGAACTCTACTTTCCTCCGCTTTAAGTTCATCTAATGCATAAAAGGTTAAACACTGGTAAAATAGCAATGAAAAAGATCACTCGAGTGATCTTTTCATTGCTATTCTAATTTCCTCCCTGGTACCCTGTATTTTATTTCTATATTCATCCTAATATCTTTTGGAACTTAAAGTCCTTGTCTGACCAACGATATTTTGAAAATTACAATCCAAGTATCCTATTAATTGCACTTCAGAAATAGAATGGCCGACTTCACGGAGTTTGGATATAGACTTATGTAATTTTGCTGTGTATAACTCAATCTCCTCACCAGAAGTATAACGATGAGAAAAAAACTTCTCTAGTAGTTGAATCATTCTCGCTTTGGAAACAGGTTCGAAATGCTGCTTAGATATTTCCCACGCTGTTAGACCATCCGTATTTTCGGATATTAATGGTCTATATTCTTGATCAATGCTCAGATATAAAGTTGAATAAACTCATATTTTTCTTAAATTATAGTCCTGCAATTCTTTTCGAGTAGTTTTATCATCTATAAGTGGTTCAGTTTCATCATCTATAGGTGGTTCAGTTTCATCATCTATAGGTGGTTCAGTTCATCATCTATGGTTGGTTCAGTTTCATCGTCTATGGGTGGTTCAGTTTCATCATCTATAGGTGGTTCAGTTCATCATCTATAGGTGGTTCGGTTTCATCATCTATAGGTGGTTCCCGAGTTTCATCATCTATAGGTGGTTCCAGTTTCATCATCTATAGGTGGACCGGTTTCATCATCTATAGATTGGTTCGGTTTCATCATCTATAGGTGGTTCGGTTTATCATCTATAGGTGGTTCCGTTTTATCATCTATAAGTGGTTCAGTTTCATCAAAAAAAGACCAAATGCCTCGTTCCATGAGGACAACCTTTATATATTCACTACAAACATTGTAGTTGGACGAATTTAAATTTGCGTTCAATGAAAAACTTTCCATGGTTTTTACGTTTAAAGGGTATGGCGAAAATTTCCAGACTGTTCAAATAAGTCTTTCCTATTTAAATAATGTTTAACTCTCACCTTTAGTTAATACCACGATGCATATTTCGTTGTTAAATTTACTTCTTTAAAGGCACAAGCATCAGAATTAATTGACGTTAAAAATAGGCACTCATAATACAGCGTCGTATATAAGCGTTTTGCAAACATGTTAAGCATCCAGCATTTCGGGCGCGGCACGCCCTCCCTCGAAGAACATAATTTTGCCTTGGCAGAATGAAAAACTCGTAGTAGACTCTAATAAACGTTGAACTTGGCCCATAACCATTTTGTTGGAAGTAGACGTCTTTTAAAATTAATTGAAGCTTTAAATGACGAAATGAATGAGAGACTTCTTGCTTAGTTTCATCTTGAAACTTTATTGGACTACAAGCTTTTAAATGATAAAAAAAAAAACATTAACGTGTTTGTCTTGCTCTTTACGCAAGAACCATCCCAACAAGAAGTGAACAAACTGCAATCAAAAAAAATATGGGACCTGATACAGGGCCGCAGAAAAAATAACTACGTCATACTGTGACGTAAATATGCAAATTGTTATTGACGCAAATACACAAATTATTACAGTATTCTCTAATAGACTTGACGGTGTAAAGGCGTGAGAGGTAAGCGGCGTAACGGTCGGCGCGAGCGTAAATTCCGCTCTCTCAGTCGTCTGCAGAGGGTCATGTTGGACACATGTGTGCGGGCCACACGTTGGATAGTTGATAACGACGAATCCGGTGCTGTGACATCTGCTCTGACAATCGCTCTGTCTTCCCGTTCTGTTGTGGCCCTAGGTCGACCGCTGCCGTCCCGACGCTGACATCTGCCGTTGTTGACCCACTCTTGCCAGCACCGTCCAATCGCCGCATCGCTTCGACCCACATGTCCAGCGATTCTTCGATTCGTCCAACCAGCCTCTTTCAATCCGATAGCACGACCTCTTTCAAACTCTGACATATGCTCGTAATGAGCACGAATCTTTCGGCGAGGCATTGTTACAGTCGACGTAAGATATCCGCAGTCAAAATGCAACAGAAATTTTGACCACATATTGAGAATCGCTCCTTATATACACCTGCTGAATGCGCAGTTCCCGCTATTCATTCATTGGACACCAAATTTTAATCATTTGCATGTTCGGTCAAAATGTCTTTGCATACGAAATTTCATTACAATCGGACAACTCCTTCTTGGTGCATCGATTTTTTTGTTATAGAGTGTATTATTTTTGCCGGAATTCCCGCGATTAGGCCGTCTATTTTCTTCAGAAGGCCCATTCTATCCTTTCAGCCTAGGACCCATGAAACCCTGAATCCGGTACTAAATGCAATATAGAACGGTCTCAGTTATTGAAGAGGACTAGTTATCATAACTACCCCTTCGAATCCACTGGACTGGATTCGACTTCCAATAAGCTTGTTCAATCGTGATCCGTAAGTCGTAATCATGGTTCAGAGGTCAGGTTAAGCCGTCGATCCCTATCCCAGATGGCTCATAACGCAGTCTTGGAGCTTGAAGTAGAAAAACACAATCATCGGAATCTGAGAAAAGAGCCTACTAAGAGAATGAACTAAAACTGTGGTTATTCCTGTTTTAAAAAACTGGCGAAAATTTTGGAGATCCTAATAGCTACGGACCTATTTCCCCTTACAAATGTCATGTGCAAACTAGTTGAGCGACCAATTGTAAATAGGTTACAATTTTTCGTGGAAAAAATAATAATCGCATTTCGAATGGACAGTTTGTATTTAGGGCACACGGAAATGCAGTTGAACAAATTGCTCGTTTGTCGCAGGAAATAAAAGGTGTCTTTCACCACGAACAGAGCTCAGTGTTTCTCGACTTTAAGTCTGCTTTTGATTCAGTTTGGAGAAAGAAGCTTCTAACTAAGACTTCAGATTTGGACATTGAAGGCAACCTGCTAGGATGAATTAGGTAATTTGTTTTAAACGGGTAAGGTACGAAACTGAAGTATCCCGATATAAACAGTACAGACAGGGATTGCCTCAAGGATCTGTTTTAAGCCCTTTTTTTTTAACGCAATGATTATTGATGTAAGATATTATTACCCTTCACAGGGATAACACAATTGCCAAATAATGGTTCTTAAAGCGTTCTTTACACTGATTGTAAGGACTACGCAAGACCTGCAATTGAACATGTCTGCGAACTTCTCACAACAAGCTCTGAAGCTATTAGAAAAGAAAATTGGTATTTCCGGAAACCATGTTCTAAGACTCGTCATTAGGGTTGCAAAACAACACCAGTAGAGACAATGAAATTACAAACCGGATTGGAACCTCTGGGCAATAGAAGAAATACAGCAGCTTTGAATCTCAGGAAAAAGCTTTTAAAACGGCATGCTTACTAGCCAAACTATAGACCAGCAAAATCAAGGTTGAAAACCTAAGAATTTTTTTCTTTTTCAAAAACCCATGATTGAATTCAGCATCCCGGATCTGAACAGGCAATCACTTCTAAGTAAGCGTTATTCCCGTCGAAGATTTAAACAGTGGAAGCAAGGCTCAATTCGTTGCAATAACTCCTGTAAGTAAACGTAACACATATATGAGTATGATTCTACAGAAGCGGCTTTGAGATCAACAGCCCTTGAAACTATCTTTGATAAATAGCCAACTGATTCTTTGTTGAATGTCTACACTGATGGCTCAGCCGAAGACGCTATAAGAATTGCTGGAGTTTATCCCAAATACTTTTCACCACATACTGCAATGGGAATTTGTTGTGACAATTTTGATTGAGAAGTGGAATGGTTTCTTTGGTTATTGAAGCGGTTGCGGCTTATATGGACAATAAAGTAGACACCGTAAGTGACTCATAAATAACCATCACTGCACTCACGTCGCAATGCTTCTCCGTGAGTAGAGTGCTGTCAAGAATCCATAAGCTTTGCAACTGACAGCGGCAAATCAGTTACACTGCAATGGATTCCAAACCACTTCATTGTGTTTGGTAATGAGAAAACAGACCAATTTGCCAAGTAGGAGTTATCTATGCAATAACTTAACCTTCGATTTGAACTACAAACAGTTAAAAGAAGTCTAAAACTTAGAGTAAAACGACAACGGTGATTTAAATACTCTCATAAAATTTCTGAACGAGGTTGAAACTGTTTCCTAAAATACTCCACACCAAAGGTACTTCCAAGAAAGGTTAGGGTAGTTTGCTTCAGACGTACGATTGGACATGACCACCTACAACGGCGTCTTCATCGAATTAATCTGGTAAGTCACCTATATGCCCCTTGTGTGAACTTGATCCAGTGACGGAGAACCAGAGCCGAGGACAGCAGGGGGGGCGAAGGGGTCAAGTCCCAGGGACTCAGGATGTTAAGAGGTTCGGAACTTTAATAACGTAACAAAAATAATTTTCTATTAAACATAATTAGTTGGGGGCCCCCAATCTGCTAATCTGCCTGGGGGCCGTAAACCTTCTCCCCATCCCTGCGTAGAACTACCTTCTTTCACGCCCGTCTACAAGCTATCATGAACAGCAGTTTAAAGACATAAATATGTCTTGATATATATCTAATAAAGGATCATAAAATGCCGATTCCTCCCCCCACGCTTTCTACGCCCTTGATTCCAATAACTTTATTTTTTTCAGTTTTCCTGCTCCCATCCTGTGGCCCTTTGAGTTTTTAATGTCCAACTATCGAGTAATGGTAAAATTCTCAGTCGTTCACTAAAGCCGGGAGAGGTCACAGGGGTCATGACCCCCCAAAATATATTTTTTCACTGTAAAAAATTTCAATTTCCAAGCTAAATAAGGGTGTTATTTCAAGATTATGGCAAATTCTGTCCCCCCAAAGGAAAGTCTGTGTCCACCCCTGGGTACCATATTAGGTAACTGACACTCTGGCTCACAACACGCTGCCAGCTTCGAGAAGGGTCACCACTTAAAAAGCTTAACACGTCACACATCGTTGCTTAACGTCATTGATTGAACGGGGACTAGTGTTTCCAGAAATGGACGGCCACGGGCTGATTCCGTTAACTGGAAGTCCCCAACTCGAAATTTTCAATTATTGGAACTTCCGGTATTCGATGTTTCACTGTATTTAATATTGAAGGAAATGAATATACCTTTCGTGAAAAACTCGTGCGATTTGATTTCGATTGCTGTTTCTGTATTTCGCCAAATGCTGTGTTTTCGACACCAAAGTCTACGATTTATTTTCGACATATCAACTCAATTTTTTCATCGTTCTTATCTCCTGTCGGTTTCACTTTTGAGTTGTACATTTCTTCTCTGACGCTCTTAGTCATTTCCCGAAAGTGAAGCTTACTGAATGGCTAAAAGCAAGCAAACGACAAATGAGAAACAATCTGAAGTAAAAAAAAAAAACCCCAAGGCTCTTTCTATAACCAGTAAAGTTTCCTGGCCTCCATTTTTATTCGGTCACCTTTGGCGACCACAAAGATCGCATCCTACTATTTTCTGATATTTTAAATAATTCATTTTTTTTTATGAAAAACATGTCATCATTCTTTCGATCAGTGACGTAATTACTATTTATTGTAAGAGCTGGCTAAACTTTTCATCAGTTCGTTAGGCATTATTATTTTAGATGATGATATTGATTACATATATTTTATTAGATTTTGTATATTATGTATATAAATGACACCTAGATTAAATGGCTCGCGAAAGTCTACCTGAATCCAGTAGAGATTACTAGGTTCCGGCGAGGACCCTCCCACCACTGGAAAAAAAAAACTACAAAGTGATTACGCAAATTTGTCATGAGTTGTAGATATAGCGGCCTTTATATGCTTTTTTAAAATGGTTTCAAGGGTTCCTCTCAGTCCTTCAGGTTCTTTCAAGGGTTCCTCCGAAATCAGATTAGTTTAATTATGTTTAATCTTAGCCACTTAGCCACCGTCATACTGATCCCGCCCCCTCCAAGGAAAGACATAACTAAAGTAATCCTCGATTTATTTATGGAATTTATTGTTATATTAAATTTTAATTGTTATATTAAATTTTAATTGTTATATTAATGTTTTGTTATATTAATGTTTTGTTATATTAATGTTTTGTTATATTAATGTTTTGTTATTTATTGGCAGGCTTATATACGTATATAGGAGCTCCGTTAAGAGCGATTTTTTCATCCTTTGAAATATAATTTGTAGTTAATCTTAGCTCGTTTTGTGGTAAATTTTTTAAGCTTTTTGGGTTTTTTACTTTAAAAAAGCACTAACTTTTGGCAGAAAATCTCTAAAATATCCGACCATGTTCTTAAAATATGGGTTGGTTGCCAAACTCACCTGAAACAAAATAATTTTTAGACTAATGCTATTTGATGAAAAGAGTGTCAGCTACGATCGTATTTTGTCGAATTTCAACTAAAGTGACATCATTAAATTAATTAAATAATAATAAGCAATGTAGACAGCAAGGGTGTATTCAGAGGATTCAAATCTTTCACGAAATGTCGAAAGGCGAGGTCAATAACAAATAATATTTATGAGAAATTCTCTAAACCTTACCTGAACCTAAATTCTAGCGACGCCAGCAATTTCTAGTTCACTTTTTTCCCCTGAAATTTGGGGATGATCCTTCGGACAGTTTGACAAGCCGTCGCAGACCACACTTCGAGAAACATTGCTCGAAGACCTTCAGGTCAGCATTACAAGTGTTCGTTTGTTTGGATTTTTTTATGGCGCAAGAGCATCTGGGCTATACTGAGCCAAGATTACAAGTGTTCCTTTGACACTTAAAGTTTTTACAAGGCTTCCTCGGGGGTAAAACGACTGAGAAAGACTTGTTTAGAAATATTGAACACGACAAAAAATAAAAAATAAAAGAAACATAGGGATTTTGCAGATATGAAGTGTCATATACGTATGTGTGTGTGTGTTGCACCATTTTAAAAAATCTGTTAAACCTTTAATAAAATACATGCCGACGTATTTTTGGGTTTTTCTTAGCAAGTAATCATTTCTTTAGACGAGTAAAGTTCAATTTGAAATTTTCTGCTTATTTTCAAGGCATTCTCCGCCCCTTGATTACGTCAGCGTATGGAGTGATGACGTCATAGCTTTTATTTTTGTAAATTTTGAGTCAGCGAAAGCGTCGAGTTTTCATTCAAAATTTTTCATTTGGAAATGTCAGCTAAGCAGCCCTAATACCAGTTTCTGCAGACGCTGTCTGCACTAAATTTCAAAAAGAACAAATTCTTGAAGGTTCAGACAAAATTTTCAAATTTTGAATTAAAAATGTTTGACGAAACTGGAAAACATTATTAAGTTTTAAATTTGCTACTTTAAACTGAACACAGAATGTGTGTGTTGATTTTTAATTAAGGAATGTATTTACACCGAAACTGGAAACTATCATTAACCCAGCAATGCCTAATGGGATATTCGTGTACCTGAGTTTTTTTTTTATTTTAATTTTTTTAATTTAATTTAAAATAAATTAACATTAAAAACATTATCTTAAACTGACGAGGTTTGGCCAGAAAATTGGCATGATGAAGAGGAAAAAATGAAAAAGCGATAAATAAAAATTCTTGGGGTTCCTCTCCCTATTAAGTAATAAATAAATCTCAACGTACGTCTCACAGTGGAGCAAAGGCAGGGCCGTACACAAGGGGGGGAGGATCGGGGTTAAGCCCCCTCATTCGAACAATATTTTCAGCTGCAGAATAAAATTTCTTATAAAAGAATTTTTTGCTTCTATCGAAACCTCCCCCTTCCCTTTTCATCAAAAACACCTCCGTTTTGAAAAACTATAAAACTATGCACAGGCCTGAGCAGGACCGACGAGGAGGGGGGAAGTAGGGACTGCACCCCCGGGGGGGGGACTGGATGTTCAGGGGCCCGCGCTGGCAAGGGCCTATTACATGTGTGTGGCAGCCCTGCCCACAAAATATTTTTGATACGATATTCTTACTTTCACATTTAAAAACGAAAAAAAAAATAATAACTGTGTCCCCCCCACGAGAATTTTCCCGGCTACGGTCTTAGTGCCGGTACACATATGCAGCGATCTTGTAAAATAAGTAAAAAGTAATAAGTAAGTACAAAAGAATGCGTTCTCATTTCGTATTTTTTTTTTTCATTGGGAGTTCAACCTCCCAAAAAATAGTCTATGCCACTGTCCAGGGAAGGGGTCATGGGGGTTCCGTCGAAGTAAGCCTGGGGACTTGCACTGGCTCTCGGCGCCCCTAGGCGTGAGCAGGAGTAATGTGTGTTCGTGCGTTATCATGCTGTTATCTCCAGTACTGCTGAAGGCAGTATTGGATTAATCCAGTACTGCTAATAGCAAGCCTGTGCACAGGATTTCAAACAAGGTGAGGGTTTCCCCATTGAGAATGGGGGGGACTAGTTCCCGACGCTCCCCCTTGTGCACGGTCCTGGCTTATGAACACGTGATGGTTTTCTTTTTCTTACATTTGTCCAGGGTTGTAATCCAAGCACGGACACAGGATGGAGGTCACAGGGGTCATGACCCCCCAAAATATATTTTTCACTGTAAAAAATTCCAACTTTCATGATAAATGAAGAGTGTTATTCCAAGACCATGGCAAATTCTGTTCCCACTCCCCAATGAAAGTCTGTGTCCTCCCCTGGTGTCATCTCATTTGGTGCATTATTAGCGCGAATTTCATAATTATGATCCTATTTCATTTGAATATCTTCTTTTTTCTGGCTGTTTTTTTATTTGGAGTCCGTGACGTGACATCGACTCTTCCATCGTTTCCTGTCTCTATGTCATCACTGTTCATCAAACCAAGATCTTCCATATCCCTTTAAGAGGCCTTCATTCTTATTGTTAGCTTTAGTTTTCCTTTTCCTCTTTTGTTGCTTTGTTCCACCTTTCTATCTCTTTGCGAGGTTACTTTACATGGTTCTCATCTCTTCTTAAAACTCATCTCTTATCATCATCATCTCTCTTCTCATCATCATCATCTTTCTTATCATCATCTCTTCTTAAAACATACCCGCATAATTACCTCATATAATCGGAATACTTAAATATATTATGCACATTAATAATAATAAAAATGAGTAGTATATATATATCTTTGTTATATGTAATAAGCAGTAATAATAAAAGTATGGTGAGTTATTATTTGATAAAATATGGTATACTAACACTACAATAAATAAAGTAGTAATAAAAAAAATTGTTTTTTTAATGAAATATATTTTATATACTAAGCTTTAATTACAATTAATTTTTTTTAGTAACTTCCCAAAAAAAGGTTCACTTTTTTGAAAGTAATCCTATCTTTGCATATATTTTCTTACGTATATGTAAACTTTCAGAACATAGCTTTCGGGAGGTGTTTCTGAAGTTTCTAATTTGCATTTGACTGTTTGTGTGTGTTTTTTTAATCAGCTCTCCTATGGAATTCTTCAATCTATTTTTCTTGTTCTATTTTCTGTTTTTTAATTTTAATCTACGTTTGTAAAAAAAAAATACTTCTCAAAAAAAAATATATATGCATAAATTCCGAAACGTCTTTTTAAATAACTTGTCGGGGAAATGTACATTTTCAGATGAAGTTTTTCATAAATCAATATTGATTTCCTACCGTCGTAAATTAATTTTCCAATCAATGTCAGACTATGAAGCTCTTACTAAAAAAAAAATAAAAAATATATTTGTAAATAAACCAAGCTCAAAGTTCGATCTGGATACTTAAGGTAAAAGCCTCCCTTCACCAAGCGTCAAATCATCTAAAACATCTTTCATCTTCACTGAGGACTTTTCCTTCATTTTCTGGTTTCTCATCATCAACAAGTTGTTTATCTTGCGAGACAGCTAAATGGACCGTGTGTTTGTCATTATCTTGCAGAATATCGATTCTTTGTGGGAGGGAAGAAAAGAGGTGGGGTTGAAGACATTAGAGAGAGCTCCATGTCATGACACCGATAATTAGCAGACATATCCTGTGATGACAGCATAGAGCATTGTCATCAGTCGTGATGACAGCACACTGATCCTCTTATTGTCATAAGAATACATACTCAAAGCCTCCCTGCATAAAAATACGAGGTAACCCCCACCTTACGACCTCATGGTTTCAGTAACGACGGTCATCATTAACCAGAACCCTCATTTATGAATGTTTGACGGCCGTAAGGAAGGTGGTCGTAATCACAGGCTTATTCAGTGTCATAAAGTAGGTTATGTCTAGCTCTATTAGCATTGATTGAATTTTAATGGCGCAAAGTCAAGGGTCCTGCTGTGCCAATTCTGAGAAGATCATATAACGTTTAAACGCACAAGCTTTATTTGTTTCATTTTACTGCATAGGAACAGCTAGGATTATGCTGTATCGTGTTTTATTTTGCGTTTGTGGGATCTCATAATAGATATACTCCATGTTCACTTTGCAGGCTTCCTTGGCTGTTGCCACTAATGGTTCGAAGAAATGCAAACAATCAAGAAGTTCAATTTCTAAAATTGGCACCATGCCAAATCGTTTCCTTTTATTTCATATTTTTCAAATATTGTATAATTACAATTTTACTTTTTTTGCATTTGGCAAAACCGCTGCAATGACGTAAAAGTAAAGTGTCCCTCCGCCATTCAGAAAGTCTGGGTTTAATTCCCGATGTCCTACTGGACGCTATTCCTCAGTCCCGAATAATATTCCCGTGCTAAAATAAACCGGTTGGGATTCTCCTCCTTAAATTGTAGATCCTCTGGGCATGAAGCTCACAAACTCTACCCCAGAAAAAATTGATTTCCATTGTTAAAGGTGGACAGATCAGCTAAGGTCCTTCACGAACTGTGTCAATTAATGTATAAATATTTGATAATTAACGTATAAATATTTGTTAATTAATGTATAAGTATTTGATAAACAATGTATAAGTGTTGATGATTAATGCATAAATATTTGGTAATGTATGAAAATTTGATAATTAATATATAAATGCTTGATAATTAATGTGTAAGTGTTTGATAATTAATGTGTAAATATTTTATAATTAATATATAGATATTGGATTTTCCGTTTACGTAGAGAAATAACTACATATATATTAAAACGTATTTCTTTAAACGATACTCTACAAAAATACGTTAATGTATCTTAAAGTGCATCCGGACTTTTCCGAAGTGATATTTATCCGGAATATCGAATTATTTTAGTTTCTGTGTAAATTGAATATTGTATAATACTTTGTATAATTTCTGCGATCCATTTCGAATACAGTGAAGGTAAAAATGGTTTGTTTTTTCATTCAATCTGACCGGTGTCGTATTAAGGATTTATGGGCAGTCAATAAATTCAGTCAATAAATCGCGATTTTTTTTTGTCTGAAGTTCATTATCTTCATTCTTCAAATTTATCGATAATGAAAATTTTTCGGCTATGTATGTAAAAAAAAACAAAAAACAAGATTAGAATAATGCTTAAACTCTGAAAATACCAGACCCCTGCGAGGCCTACTTAGCCCGTGCGTAAATCCGGTGATTTACATGGAAATTCATTAGCCTGCGGATTCTTGTCGTTTTCATCGATGAGTCATATTTTGACGTGTCTGTTTCCAACTACTTTCGCCTTCTTTTCCGCTTCGAATTCCAGTTGCCGCTTGCTCTGTTCCACTTTAAGACTTGTCTTTTTTCTACAAAACGGTGAAATATCGGATCGATTAAGCTACGCAGCCATGCGAGACAAAAACACAAGAAAAACGGCGAGAAGAAACCCACCGTCGAAGACGTGTCGCAATACGCAAAAGCTACTTGGAAAAAAAGACTTGCAGACCGGCTTTTTATAAAAATTGTATTGATGCTATAAAGATATGGATCGTTTGGAATAGAAAAGCGTTGAATGTCGTTTTGAAAATACCGTTCACTGTCCCTGTTGAATACCACTTGGTTTTACGGTTGCTGATTTTGAATTATTCATCCCGATAGCTTTTTTCTTTTTAAATTCGCACGCTGCTGCTTATAAGCACGTCAAGTCGAATCGTCTGCTCGTCACATTTGACAAATTTAAGTAACAGGCGATTTCTCCTGATTTTTTTTTTTTTAGGACTTCCATTTTTCTACTGATGTGTAGTCTTCGATATTGGGAATCACTCGTTGCCAAATCCCTACGCTAAAAAATGAAATCCCTGTTTTTCCCCTTTATCGTAAAATCGTCTGCGTAGAAATTAATTAATTTATAATTTCGCCCTAATCAATGTTGTTTTTGTTTTTTTTATGAAAGAATTTTTTTTTACTATCGATGTTTTTCCGATAACGGGCCTAATTTCCTCGTTAATTTTGTGTTTAGCACATTCAGCCTCTAATTAACTTTTAATGCATAACTTGGTGCAGAATAACCTTGCGCCATAAAAAATCCAACCACCCTAAGGGGCACTTCTAGTACTACGTAAGCGTCTTTGGGGGAGAAGGGGGAGTTTGAGGTTTGCTTCTTTTTGCTGACAACGGGGGGTCTAAACCATGTAGGTAGACACAGAAACCAATAACTTTTGTGCCAATAAGAACCATTGTTTGTTTGTTTGGTTTAGCGCAAAACATCAGGCTATCTGCGCCAATGAGGTAACTTCTTAAACCAGGCTAAAATACTGTGTATGACACACTGCGAGT
>QLNU02015270.1:1824274-1838902 GCA_006491805.2 Dysdera silvatica | reverse complement strand
TATATATATTCTTCATTATCGCCGTTATTCGCTATAACTATTTATCAAAGATCGTACTTTTGTATATCTCATGATAATCAATGTGTTTAATTTGTCAATCTACTCAGCGTCAATCACTATTATTTTTATAAGGCTTTATAAAGATTAATAGTTAACGAATAAGCTAATTTATTCAAGAAATTAATTACTTTACGTGATTAATGGCACGCACAATATAATAAATATATATGAATATAGTGTACATTTTATACTGGCATCTATCCATGTATGTAGTTAGTAATACGCTTTTGATTAAGGAAGTGGCGTGGCAATTCAAAAATTATTGGGGGATTGGAATAGATTTAAAGATCGTGTGATGGAGTGTTAGAGAAAATATGTTTTATGGTGGGGGGGGCTGAGAAAAATTATTACTTTCTTCTCAAGACTGTCAAAAATTTTAGTGAATGTACAAGATACTAAAATGCTACAAAAATAATTGATACTGCTTGGCAATTAGTAATGAGCTAAAAAGTATCTTACTTTAAAATGTGCTTGTAAAACTTTCGAATGTCAATGCATACCAGAATCAGGAAAATACAGATTTTAAGGCTGGGGGGTGGCCCCTCTGCCCATATGGGCGTCCACACTGGCGCGCCATGCACTGGCTAAAGAACCTTCAGTTTCAGCCAAGATTATGTTTAATAAGGCTTAAAGAGTTGAAAACGCTGACGTTTATATCATTAAAAAATATCTGTTGTGTCCAATCATTTGACAAATGGGTATTTTCTGATGTGTTTGACTCAAAACTCAATCATGTATTTGACTCAAATGCATTTTGAGCATTGGAATTTAGAAGTTCTATTTTCAATGCGAAAACAATCTGAATGCCATCGAAATTTACTTCCTAAGTGTTTCAAAGTCTCTTATTTTTAAAGTACAAACGAAAATACGAAAACCTTGGACAGTACTAGTAAAAATAAAATTAGAGAAGAAACAAATTGGTTCGTTATAGCGACGTTTATTATAACTGAACTCCAGTGTACTTATATTTTATTCCTCTTTCATGCATAAAACGTCATAAAACCCCAGATGACGGGGCAACAACAACAACAACAAAAAAAAAAAAAGCAAACATGGTACCATCCGGAATCGAACTCGAAATTGCAGTAGGGCAGAAGCTAGCCTGACCTTTTCGTCATAACGGTGTTATACATTTTTTATTTATAATAGTTTATGCTTTAACCACAATTGAAAGCTTTTTGAAGAAGATTCGCAAAGGTAACCTGAAAAGTCAAGTCTTTAAAAAAGTTAAAACCTTCCAGCAGTTCGAAAAACAAAGGTTATTAGACTATTATACACCGTTGCCAACACCATTAGATTAGTTATTGAGTATTTCTGTGTTATTATAGATATTTTGTTTACTTTACGTGATACGTATTAGATTGAGTGGTTATAACAACTATCATTATTGAGAAATCTGCTTAGTTCCAAATAGTTATTGATATAAGTAATTTCCTTGATATAAAAACAAAATCCTTCGTATCTTCTACTTGAATTTTAATTCGCGAAATTAATTTTACTTAAAACAACAATTACAAAAAAAAAAAGCAAAGAAATTTTACTTAACTCTCTAGTGCATATTAAGCACGTAGGTAAGGGGGAGGGTTCAGCGGGTTCAACCCCACCCATATAAGTAAATATGATGGCCAAAGTTAAAGTCAAGTACATGAAAATCAAATTACTGTAAAAATAATAAAAACATATAATAAGTAATAATATAAATAACAATATAATAGCAAAATGTAAAAATAAACAAATTGAAAAGATTTGAATTTCCCACGTAGTCAACAGAATAATTTGAAATAAGACGTGGGAGTTAATTGCAAGGGTTTTATTGGAAAGGGTGGCCGCCGGAGGCGGCGCTGTAATTCCAGATGGAATAAGACAGAACGCGGCGCCTTCGGAACTTACGGACCAATCTGGAACATTGTAGATGGCCATCACTGCGCTTGCGCGTGCTCATCGACAATCAGCAGACAACCGGAAATTTCCAGAATTGTTTCTGTCCCTTTACAAGCAATGCTCAACACTTTTTTAACAAAAAGAACAGATTGGAAGTTGTCATGATAACAGCATAAGCACGACTGTTTCCAGTAAGTTTTTCCTTCCCTAATATTAAGAAATTGATTGGAATTTTGGCTGCGACTTCAATAACAACTGCAACGCCCGAACGGACTTTTTCATCTAAACGAATCAAAACATACCTAAGGAACAGAACCGGCCAACAGAGACTGACGGACCTTACTCTGATGGCAGGTCATAGAGACACCATTTCTTCTCCAACGGAGATAATTGATACATTCGTTTCTCGCCGGAAAAGGCTCAATTTGATTTTATAGTTTTTTTAATAAATTTATTTTAAAATTTTTATTTTCGAACCCCATTCTATCACTACATAGCCATGTCTGAATTGTGTGCACTAGTGTACAAAACTTAAGCAACTTTTCTGATTTTGGCCTTGATTCTGCAAAAATCAACTGGAAGACATGAAATACTACATACTGCAGATGCACAATGTAGTACTGAAAGGATGAGGAAAGTATAGTAGCAAAAAATGAATAGGACGCATGCAGTATGGAACGAAGTGGAAAAGGCTTTATTGACGGAATGGCGTCTGTACAAAACACTGTCTGGCCAAGAGGGAGAACAACAAACCAAAGAACCCTAGTAAGAGACATGACCTCCCCTAACTGAAGTGGTTGCGTGGCACCGTTTGTCCATACTCAACAAGAGATTATCTAACAGTTCTTGGGGTAAGAGTTCCCATTCCTCGAGAAGCAGCTGTTTCAGTTGTCTGGTGTTCGCCGGAGGGTAACATCATGCCCCCAGGCATCTCCCTAAAGTATCTCACACATGTCCAATGGGATTTAAATCAGGGGAGCACGCTGGCCAATCCATTCTGTGGATATCTCTACTTTCCATGAGCTCCTCAATAGCAAGAGTCCTGTGTGACCATGCATTGTCATCCATGAAAACAAAGTCGGGACCAATGGCACCCCGGAAAAGACGCACGTGGGGAAGCATAACTTCATCACAGTAACGATCTCCGGAAACTGAATCTCTGTCGAAAATGTGCTCTGTCCTTCCGTTCATCATAATACCTCCCCATACCAGCATGCCAGGACCACCCCAACGATGTCTTTCTCTGATGTTAATGGGATTAAAGCGTGTCCCTATCTCTCTCCATATGAACGGGCACCGAGAATCGTTTGTCAGACTGAAACGACTATCATCAGCAAAGAGGACGTGACTCCATTGATGAAGTGTCCAGTCTTTGTGTTCTCTACACCACTGTAAACGGTGCCGTCGGTGGATTGCTGTCAATGATATGCAACGTTCAGGACGGCGGGCGAATAAGCCACCATCATTAAGTCGTCTGGCCAGAGTAAACCGGGACAGATGTCGTCCGGTTGCTGTAAGCAATTGCTGATCAATGTTTTTAATCTCAGGTTTTAGAAAAGGCGCCTGTTTATCTGGATGCGGCTTCCATACCTGTTCAAGATGATTTAATTGATAGAGCGCCAGCTACTCCAACTTTCAGACGTTCAAAACGTTCCCTATCACAGGAACTTTCAGAAGAAGATGGACCGGACATTTCGACCACAGACGCTTTAACTGGTGATGTTATGGCATTGAAGAACGATGCCCAAGAATTCAAAATAATCAATCGGAAAAAGAGAAATCTTCAATTGCATGTTAATGAACGTGTATTTCGTGGAGAAAAAGAATTGCCCGCAAGTTTGAAGCAATTGAACACTCCCTATGACTGCTTTCGATACTTCATGAATGATGGCCTGTTCCAGCACCTTGCCGTACAAACGAATCTGTATGCACGCCAACAAGATATTCAAACGAAATTCAATGTGGATCCCATCGAGCTACATAAATTTGTAGGCATTATGATTATTATGTCGGTTTATCGTTACCCAAATATACGATCATCTTGGGGAAGACATGCATTCGAAGTGACTCGTCAAACAATAACAGTATTCAGATTTGAGGCAGTTCGCCGTCACCTGCATTATAACGGTAATTCGTTGGCAGTTGAGAAAGGTAAATCAGGATATGGTCGTCTGTATAAAATTCGGCCCCTCATAACACATTTCAATGAGCGGTTTTTATCAGTGACAATGCTTCATCGGCTTTGTGTGGATGAACAAATATGTGCAACAAAAATGATAGGGACCCATCTTCGGCAATATATGCCGAATAAACCACATAAATGTGGAATAAAATTTCATAGTCTTTGCGATTCTGTTGGATTTTCATATGCTTTTGAAATTTATTCGGGAGCTGGCGACTACACTATTCCTGAAGATACTCTTAATCTTGGTGCATCGTTGTCATTCGTCTTTCAAAGCATATTCCAAATTTCGTAAACCATATCATCTACTTTGATAATTTCTATGGGACTAATGGTGTATCTTCGTAGTAGAGGAATGTATGCCTTGGGTACAGTGTGTACAAATCGTGTGCCGAATTGCAAACTTTTCAGTGATATGGCTCTGAGTGCAAAGAATGTGGCACGTGGTTATTCCGAAGAGTTTGTTGGCCATGCGTATGGCATTGGTATTTCCTCCGTGTTGTGGCGTGATACTAAGACTGTGAGACTTTCGTCTACCTAAGTTAGCATAAAACCCATCCAGAAAAACCGACGTACAACCACAAAAAGTAACTCAGTGGAACAAAAAGGAGAGGAAGCACTGTAAAATCGATTGCCCACATATCATCAAGGAGCATAATCGGCATATGGACTGCGTCGATTTGATAGATGGATTGCTCGGGCGTTATCATACTCGTATGAAAGCTTAAAACTGGTCTAATCGTATCTTTTGTCATCGATAGATCTTTCGATGATCTTTTGTCATCGTATCTTTGTCTCATCGATATAGAATGGTGAATGCTTATATACTTTACCATCGAATACATCGCGAGAAGGGGAAATGTGGAGCTTCCAATGTTCCGTACTGAAGTATCTGAATCGCTCTACATATATGGAGCAGTGCCGGAGAAAAGAGGCGTTGGCCACCTCATCTTCAACGGCCCTTTCAAAACTAGCAAACAGGGCATACTTTCCAACTGAAGATGTCCGATATGATCAGGTGCGCCACTGGTGCGTCTTCCGTGACAGATCCGATAAGAAAGGGTGTAAATATCCAAAATGCACTTCAGAAACACACGCATTTTGCACCAAATGCAACCTCAGCTTGTGTAATTCTCCAACAAAAACGTGTTTCCATGACATCCACAACAAAAAAATGTGCAAAATTAATTGATTTTTTATTACATTTACTCTTTACCTTTCATATTCATTGTCGTTCCATTTTTATATAGTGTATTCCCTTTTGAATTTAATAAATGAAATGCCTGTGTACTGCATTGGTCCGCCTACAAGAGGACTTCATATTTGCATCATGAATTCATGTCACATATGCAACAGGTAAACAAGTCACCAAAATTAATTTTTTACTTCAGTTTCATGCTTTCCGCCCCAAAATTACCTCACGTCGAATTTATCAGAAAACAAAACGAAAACCATACACTAGAGGGTTAAATAAATTAAATTGACAGAAGAAATTCCAGTAAAAAATTCAATTTGCGAAAAGCTTAAGTACGACATTATAAAGAAATAGGGGTTCAATCATTGAAAATAACGGAATTAATCACAGCACGAAGTATTTTGAATAGCATAGGCCTGCATAATCAAGTTGTAAAACATATCAACAAATCTTATTAATCTTATCAAAAATTAAAACTCCTCAATGAGTCTGAAAAAAAAAAATTACATTACGCGATGTAATCTCGTGTAATGTTGGTTTCAAATCAAAATTCGTGGTATTTATCAAGGGCGCCAAATTGTGGAAAATATTGGAAGGGGGGGGGAGACGAATGAAAGATCGCGCATGCGCAATCAAGTGCTTCGGCCAGAGTTAGGAAACATAATAACAGCATATTTTATATGATCTGCATTTCTATTCATTGTCCACCATTTTTGGGAGGGCCCGGGGCCTGAATATTTTTTTGGGGGCCCAGGAGAATTAGGTCCCTTGAGTTGACGCCCCTATCATGTCATTACATTACGCAATATCGGCGTTCACATCTAGCCAGCTTACAAAAGAGTACGGCTCACAGATTAGAGTTACTATGCAATTAAAATGAATGGAAATCTTCATCACACGCAAAAAATGTACGAAATAAATATCCGGTTAACGACGTTTGCACTCCACCAGTGTTACTCGAAGCATGGATGTAATTTTTTTTACCCAAAATAATAGTTTCTATAAAGCCTTTGTTGTATTTTTCACGTTTCATGGTAACACAATGGGACGGAACAGATGGCTGAATGCGTGGCATCCGAATTAAAATTAAGCATATTGGGAATCGAGCCATGCCTAGTAACCCTTTGTAAATATTGGACGATACCCTTGAAAGTTTTATTTTAGGGAGCAAGGACAACTAAAGTCATCCCGCGCCAGACTTTAGAGTTTTTTGGTCACATAAAACTGTGGGCTCCCACAATATAAATGTTCGCTTCGCAGGCTTTCTTAACTGTTGCCACTTAGAAAAGCAAGAAAATAAACTTAAAAAGTTCAATTTCTAAAATTGACACCATGCCAAATCTGTTACTTTTATTTCATATTTTTCAAACATTGTATAATTATATTTTCACTTCTTATATTTGGCAACAGTGTGTGTAATTGTCATCCGAATTCTAAAACCAAATCAGACGTCTGTTTACCATTAAAGTGTGCACACGTCATTTTCAAAGGCTCCGCCAAAAATGCGTACTAAATTTCGTTAGCTATGTGTTCCAGTGAATTAATTTATTTATTGACACTCATTAATGAATTATTCTAGACATATAAAGCCTTAATAAATATGATTTTCAACTGGATGAATTGTTGCATTACTTCAATATTTATTTCTGAAAAACTACGAAGCAGTGGGAAACGTTTGGAACCATCAGGATTGAAACCCAGATTTTCCGTATGGTGGACAAACGCGTTATTTCTAAGTCGCTGCAGGACACGTTCCTGATGACAGATGTTTATTGAGTGTTATTTGCCACTAGGTGAAGAAGTGGAGGTCGGGGGGGGGTAAGAAAATTTACAGAAATTGTGCGTAGTCAAAAAGTATGAATGATGTCAATGATTAAAATAACAAAAGCAAAATCAGTAAGACAACGCTTGCATTGGAAATTTAGCCAGTTATTCGAGATTTTGTGGCGTCATGGATCAGAAAACAATTGGAGTCGAAATTATTGTCAAAGTAAAAATTTTTTTTAATTTTTTTGACACAGTATAGCCCAGATGCTCTTGCGCCATAAAAAAAAACAAAAAATTTAAAATGATAACAAATGAATAATATTATGTAAATAGAGACCAACAACGGTTAACCGACATTTTTGCTTAGATGCCATATCACTCACCCAAAGACGTTAAGAGGGGCAGCAGGGTTGAAGCCGGGGCCGGTCGGCTCTTGGCGCCCCTGCACCCACCCTAAATAACGGTCGAAATAAGGAAGCGAACTGGAATAGGGTGAAAATAAACAGACCACCCCACTTTACCTGTTAGAATCAGAAATTCGCATTTATGATTAAACATTTTAAACATGTTCAATAGTGGTTTGCGATCATTCAATGATGATTTGAGAGCATTATATCATTTACGACGAATGTTTGTAAACACAACGATTGTGAATTTAAATGGAATGATCATAGAAATATACACTAATTAATAAATAGACATCGAAAATGATAATAAATCCATCATCAAAATTAATCATCTGTAAATGTATATCGGATTATGTGGTGGCACTACGTGCAAGTCCGAGAATCACTCTAGATTTTTAGTGGAGTGGACAGCAAAAGGCAATTGGTTTACTTTAAAGGCTATTCGCAAAATTGACAACGGAAAAGGTTCCCGATGATCTTTGAGAGTTTCTCGGGAAAAAAAAAGGCGTTAAATGACGGGTATTCCAACACCTCCAATTGCCGACGGTAATAGTAATGCCATTACTAGATTTAGAGCTACTCTACAAATGCTGACGATAATAGTAATGTCATTACTGGATTCAGGTGGCCGGAAATTGAAGTTCCGTTTTCACGTAGCACGTGACCAACATTTTGATGCCAGATCCCTAAGATACAGACGGGAAGATCCAAACGAGGGGAAAGGGTGTTGCCATCCCTAAAATATAAAAAAAAAAAAACCCAGACGAGGAAAAAAGTGTTGCCATCCATTTAAGTGTGTACATGAGAACTGTTTCAGAATATGTATTTTTAACAGCTTCCTTCATTCTGCTTGACTGACCAAGATATCCCTTGTGGCGCTTATTTTTACCCGCCAAAAAATTCGTCGAAGAAAACACGACAGATGGGGTCTCGAAAAATGATAACAGAATATTCATCATCTTTGATAGCTCTCCGATAATCCCAAGTTCATTCAACGAATTATCATTTAAGGAAACTGAATTGCAAAATGATTGTAATCCGTTGGGTTGCATTTCGCTGTATGCAAATAGAAGACAACAAAATTGTTTTGCACTTGATCGCGTTTTGCATTAACAAAACTACTCCTTTAAGCACGTATCTTTCCCTTTCATCATTTTTTGAATTTTTAACGAAAAAGTATTTTTAATATATAAATATCATTTCAATTTATTAAATAATACGTATGTCAGATATAGCTTTGGGCTGAAAATCGCTTCGTCACCACGGGCGGATACCGTTATGCCGCCCCTAAGCTACGGGGATTTTTTTTTTTTTTGCCTACCAGAGACTCAAATGTTAGAGGATCGTGTAATCACAAGGGCAGCCTTAAGGCTAAGCGGCGATTTTACGGCGAAAGGACAGTAAAGGTGATACCGTGCTGAGACCTACAATTTTTCAAGGAATCCGACCTTCTTAAGATCTAGGGAATCAACTCCCCAGGACTACAGCATGCAGATTTTTTTTGGGGGGGGCATCGTTGGAAGTCAAGCATAATTAATAACACGCTTGATGAACTTGTTACAAAGCTATATTATTCACAATCAGTACCGTGAACAACTATATTAATGGATTTTTAATATAATGGAAATTTTAATGGATCAAGTAGTAATTAAGAGTAGGTTAATGTGAGAAAGAAAAGTATAAAAATAATTACTTTTTTTTTTTTTAAGTTGAAACCGACATGGCGAACACTGATTACGAGAGATCAATCACCTCAAGTCAGTTACGTGTGTAGAAAACGTATTAACTGTTGCGTGTTCAGCTTTAGTTCCCTAATCCCACTTGGGATTCCCTGATAGATAAGCTCTTAATAGCACATCAGCAACGATACAACTGCTGGGGAAAAAAAAAAGAATCCCATGCTCAGGCAAGAAAAAAACGTGTTCATTTGGTTTCGTGCATTTAATGGATTATTACAAATTATATTAATTATTGGGATTAAATGATCGTTCGCGATCTGAATTGAGAATTTGAGGATAACTTTTTCAGAAAAACGGAAAGGAAAAAAGGGAGAAAGAAAAGAGGAAGAGAAAAAAGGAGAAAAAAAAAGAAAAAGAAAGAAAAGAGAAAAAAAGAAAGAAAAAGAAAGAAAAGAAAAAACATTGAAAAAAGAAAAAGAAAGAAAGAAAAGGCCCTATAGTGACTTGTGTAACGGTAACGCGTTCATTTAACATGCCATTAATTCGGGTTTGCTTCCCAATAGTAGCACGGAACGCGTGCCATTTTTCTGCCCATCATAATTCCGGAGTTCGATTCCCTCGGCAACAGTGGTTCGGATTCCTCGGGAAACTGCAGATCACGGAACAGCAGGATTTCTACTGCCCTTGTATCGTAAAAACAGAGACGTTAAAAAAAAAATCAAGGCATGCATAACAGGTCTGTAGCCAAGCCGGGGCCAGCAGGGCTTAGACCCCAGTTGCCCCTTCATGTTGGCTAAAGGCCTGATGCATAATTCTTGCCGTTATTTGTAAGCACCAGAGTGCATGTCCCATGGGACATAGGCAATGAGAAATCAAAGGGTATTTGTTTGTTTGTTTGTTTGGATTTTTTTATGGCGCAAGAGCATCTGGGCTATACTGCGCCAAACATGGTAAAATCAAAGACTGTTGTATCAAAGGATGAACTATTGTTTTCAGTATTAAATATTGATTGCGGGATTGTCGAATAATATAATGAGGAAGATTGATTGATTGTTTGGCTTTTTTATGGCGCAAGAGCATCTGGGCTATACTGCGGAGACTATACTGTGAAGGAGAGGCTATATTGTGAAGGGGTCATGACCATTCTTTTGATATAACGAAAGATGTGATATACAAGAAAGCCTTTAAACATCAACTAGTATCGTAGCAATTTAAAACTCATGGGGGAATCAAGCAGCTATAGGGGCTCAAATGACTTTAAAGAAGATTATGTGATGCGGCCTTAAAGAAAATAATGTGTTTTTATATCCAATAGGGGCTGAAGTCGGGCGGACTGGACAGCCGACCAACCAACCCCTGACCGGTCCGCCCTCATGGCCCTCATAGACAGACCTGTAATCAAGCCGGGGCCATCAGAGGCGTTGCCCCATATGCACTCAGCCTTACCCCAGTTGCCCCCCTTCGTTTTGACTACAGGCCTGGCTATAAGCGACCTGCTCTCTCCGATAATCCAAGGTATACGCCCCAGGACCCAGTTCGCCTCTGGATGGAGCCCCCCCCCCCTCATTCTTACGCCACTGACATCAGTATTTACACTGAATTCCGACATCTACACTGCATAAGCAACCTCTTCTAGTTGTGTTAGCATTATATGTCTGATGTATCTTTTACGTGTTGATAAAGATATAATCACGTTCGTTTGTTTGGATGTTTTATGGCGCAAGAGCATCTGGGCTATACTGCGCCACCACGTTCCTTTGTGATAGGCGTATATTATAGTTTTTCCAGATGTTTGTAAAATTAGTGGATAGATATCAGTTCATTTATACCCTATTAGCTACTAGAGCGAGCCCTCTGACCGGTATGTTTATTGGCTCACTAAAAACCATTTAAGCTCATACTAGGATTACAGAGCCGCCACCAACGGCCGCCCTTTCATACCACATACACATTCAAACGCACGAAGCCTGAATGTAGCTGTTGTTTGTTCCCCAGTAGCGGTGAGCCAAATGGTTCAATAACCGAATTACTGAACGGGTCTTTACGTTTTATGGTACATGGACAAAACCGTTCACTGAATCGTTCAGTAAACGATTCGACACATCTGTATTCCCTACGTTGTACGTACTGCTTGACTAAATATCGTCTGTCGATCCGCCTTCCGTCTTTTGCAGGCATGTATTTTTGTTAACATTATGTAAACATTATTTGATTATGTCTCACCTATTGGTCATGTCAACAGTATTTAGTTGTGTCTCATGTACTTTGTATGGACAACATACGAAACCAGGTATCCCGACGACAAGCATTGGATTTCTGATCCTCTTCCGTCCAAACCTGTCAATTTCAATTTGTCATTTGTTGATTCAGTCTCATGTACCATTAACGAATTATTTTTGCCAACTGTAAAATTATAGGTTGGTTGTATTTTTATGGCGCAAGGATAGCAAGGGTCATTCTGTGACAAACAAGGTGAGACCATACACACGGTTTTGTACAATTATACATTACCGACGCTTGGCCGAATGTTTCATGCAATGTAATTTCAGGTTTAAATGAATTATTATTAGAAAGTATTTAAACTTGAATCAGAAGGAAATGACGGTATTTTAAAAGAGATCTTCGGTTGTCATGGCTGCAGCGACTCCAAGTATGTTTCCCATGACATGTCTGTTAGAATGTTACTGGGACAGTATAGTTATCAAGTTCCTTGCAGAAACCGGGAGACTCCTATGCTTTTGAATAGGAACCTACCCCCTCTGTTTATACATGATAGTTGGAAGCTATAGAACGCATTCATTCAATCTTCTTATAAAGCTTCTGACAGGGTGGTCGTAGAAGAAGTTTCAGTCAGTGATTATAGGATGCGGTGTTCTGTGTGACAAAGACTTATGACAGCCCGGACAGAAGCTGTGGTGAAAAAAACAGAAGCTAAGTTTTGGTCAGACCTAAGTGGAAAGCATGTCCATAAAAGTCACTGCAGCCAAAAATTAACCTTTACAATGTTTTTGTTATAATTCTTCTTGTTGCATCGATTATTGGAGAATTCGATTAACGGAACAACGTCCGATTCCAATTAGCTCCGATATTTGATTAATTAATTAATTCAACGATCTTTACACTTTATTAACATGGGTTTCACGAATGATCGCAATTAGGGAAAACATCTTATTAAAATAAACATTCCTTTTTATCTAACTCTAAAGAATGATCGCATTTGTGGGGTGTCTGTTAAGAGAGGTTATAAAATTTTGAAAAGATTCCTCCGTGACCTAGAGTTACTTCAAGGGTTCCTTATTACAAGGCAAAGGGGCTCCTTTTTACGAAGCAAACGGGTTCCTTCTCCCACAAGATAAAGCGGTTTCTTGCCCTAAGGAATGCGGGTCCCCTCACCGAAGGGGCTGAAGCAGCCCCTTCGGTGGTCCCTCCACTAGGCAAAGGTATAGGGGTTCCTAGAGGCAGCTCCTGGGGTCAGGACTTACGGCCCCTAGGTCGGTTAAACATACCAAGCCACCAATCAATTGTGTTAAATATCAAATTACTTTCGTTAAGTGATTTAATTTTTCACGCTGGACCCCCTTGAAATCCGTGGCCCCGCCCCATTTATCTCCGGCCAGCTCCACCACACGGGCGCCGTTAGCGGGGGGGACAGGGGGGACCCGCCCCCCAATGTTGGTATTAGGGTTCCATATATCCCTTCAATTTCAAACAAAATGCCTTCTACTGGTATATTGTCCCCCCGCCCCCAATATTTTTATGTCGTCGGCGCCAATGCTCTAGCCTATTTCTCTCAATCTAGGTATCCGAATGTTTTTACCCGCACAGTGTACATGAATCATAAAGCAAATGAGAGTGTCTGCGAAATGGAAATGGCAGTGATGCAAGTTTTTGCGTGCTACCATTGTTGAAGGTAAATTTTTTTTTTTAACAGTCCACTATCTTGAAGGCTAGAACAGGTTTTTAGCCTTCGGGGTCAAGGCGTGTAGGCGTTGGGAAAAAAATGGGGAGGGAGGGGGGACTGATGTCAGCGAAAAACGAGATGACGTCAGCGACTTCTGCAGTAGCGACCGCCCCAAGACTCAGCTTCAGGCTGAACTGATATCAGTCGCAAGACTCTCTTCAAGACTTTATGGAAAATGAGAAGCAAGCCACAGTTAAAATCCTATTTCCCAACACGGTTGACTTAACATTTACGCCATATTGATTCTCGACGGCGTTCTCGGTGGCTGAACACATTAGGCCACGTGACCTTAGTATTCAGCAACACTTGTTGTCCTTGGTTTCCTAAGAAACAAACCTGCTTAACTTACATACCCCCCCCCCGAAACACAATGAAGCAACTTAAAAAATTTTTTTGACGGACCGGAGCCATTATTAAGTCAGTGTCCAAAATAAAACCTTTATCCTCAGTTCGACTTTCTTTAGTGTCATGAAACTATACACGCTATTTTTAAAGTTTTAACGATGGCTATTATATTTTATAAATACAACCCTAAACGCCCCTTAAGATTTATAACGCATGTTTAAGTGCATTGGACCCCTTATTGCTTTTCGTAACACATAAAATTTAATAAAGTATTTCTCATCCAGGAATAGCATATATATATATATTACGAGTGTATTATATAATTTTATCTTGTGCTCATTATACTTACACAACATTTTCCTAATTCTAGTCTGGTTATTAAAGATAATATATATCCGTAGTTTATGTAGGTTATCATGTTCATTGTGGTGGTCTATAGGCAATCACTGCAGACAACTCCTGGTTTCTGGTATAAAGTTGGCTACACAAAAGGCTAGTAAATAATTACTTTGTATTAGTTCTAATACATGTAGTATCGCAGATACTCAATTGAGCGGCTTTGTTCATGGCTCCATAATTCGCCATAGAATAATTATGGTAATTGTAATGATATATTTTAACGTTTTAACGATTTCATTATTTATACGTCAGTTAGATCAGCTGAAGAATTCTGGTATTAATCAATTTTTTCGTTAATAGAAATCTGCTTTGCAAAGAAATGTTCTTGGCGCAAGTGAAACGTTAAGTGCGTTTAATAAACACACGCGTAGGAATATCCCGCAAAGCTCTATAATGCACTGTAAAAAATGGGTACTTGGAAATAAGAGGAATGTACTCATTTTTGAGTACATTCCTTGCTTATCATAGCTCCGAAAACTTCGTACTCAATTTTGAAAAAAAAACAACCAAAAACATGTACTCATTTTCGAGTACCTTCTCCTTATATGCGAGTACATGCAGAGAGCCAAGTTTAAATGCATTGCTTTTCGCATTTGAAATGTTTATATTCATTTTTGAGTATATGGAGAGAATATATTTTAAAAACATTTAGTCTCAAATTAGATATAATTATGCTCATATGTACTCATTTTTGAGTACATGCAGATAATTAAATTTAAGAATATTTAGTCTCAAATTATATACAATTGTGC
>QLNU02015270.1:1796742-1814649 GCA_006491805.2 Dysdera silvatica | reverse complement strand
TTATTTATTCTTAAAGTTGTAGTTGTATTTGCGTAGTCCAACTACGATTTCGCTGGATTCGTTTCGGATCGCAAATCCAAAGGAGGAAGAAAAAAATATTTTTTGAATTAATTTACTATTTTTAAAATTAAGTAAAATTGTCAAATAAAATGTTTTGGGCCCCTTTAGCCTTGCCATATAGTTTAACATTAGGGCGCTTCCTAAACCATATAGTTTGAATTAAATCTGGGTTTTTCTTTAATTCATTGTCGTAAATTAAATATTTTGGTGAGTATAAAGCGATGTGAAGTTCCATCGATCGTGCACAAGTATTTTATCCTTAGATCTTTCAGATGCGTAAGATCTTTCAAATAAATTCTTTTTTTTGATTCGAGTTCTATTTCAACCTGCCACTGATCATATTTCATTTTCAACCCAATGCTGAACGCGCTTATGCTTGGCGCAGTATAGTCCAGATGCTCTTGCGCCATAAAAAATCCAAACAAACAAACTGAACAAGACTTAAAACACCAGCAACCGGTAAACGGATTTGCATAGGAGGCGCCACTTCTCATTTCTCAAACGGTAGCCAAGATGTGCTCGTGAAGGAGATGCGTAATTAGAACACGTGTAATTAGCTACATGTGGGCAGTGATGGTAAATTAATCGCCAAATATTCCAGGGCGAAAATTAGTTACTAATTTTAATATTAATTGCGCGCAATAAGGCCTCGTTCTTGAAATGTGTAATTATTTAAATAAGGTTATAAACGCTCGTCCATTAGTTTGTGAAGCGATTCTAACACCTTCAAATTTACAATTCGTCCATGCAAATGGAGATAAACCGCCAAATCGCAACCGACAACGAAAAGGAAACAAAAAAAAAAATATTTTTTTGTTTTTATTTAACATTAAATTATAAAGTTTTTATGAAAACTTTATAATTTAACGTTTCGCCAACAATGGACGAATTATTATTATTACAGATGCGGAAGTTGGTTATAACCGGCAATACTACATTCCCTGAAAGAATGGCAACGCGAGGTTAGAATAATAGCAAGGAGCCAATAATTAGTACGTTAGGATGAATGATGAAAAAAGAATGAATAATTCAAAAAAGAATGAATGATTAAAAAAAAAAAGAATGGTGCAAAAAGAATGAATGGTGCAAAGAGAATGAATGGTGCAAAAAGAATGAGAATGGAAAATTTTGCTTATAAAGCAGCACGCTTATACCAGTAGGATAGGGGAAGGGGCAAAGAGGGCCCTAATGATTTATTGTTTGTGCTTTACGACCCAACGACAATTAAAGTCATGCTGCCCCAGGACCTTCATTTTTCTAAAAAATCCGAAACTCTGCTTGGGCAGCTGAAATTTTTCATCTCCTGTTTACCTTTCTCCATAACCACTTTTCCATTTTTTACAGTTTTCATCTTGAAGCATGAGCTGGTTTTCTTTCACAGCTATTTTTAAATTAGTAAAACTTAAACAAAAAACATGAAATCCCTTATCGGTTCGGATAACGATTTGGCGTAATCGCCTCCAACGCCAGGAAATTGGCCCTCGATTGATGAGGAGAACGAAGCCAAACGTTGGTAAATAGAAAGCAGTCGTCGATTCTTTAAATCGTTCACCGGAACCGCAAAGTACCGTCATTAAACGGAAATATCCTTTAATTAGAACGACGTTATTGAGAAAGTTGATTATATTTAAAAACATTATCCTCTTCAAAGTGTTCCGAAGAAGGCCTGCGGGGAAAGAAGTCGAAACATCGAGAAATAATAATATCGACGCGAAAAATACACTTGATGGCAGCAAGGGGGAAGAATGTTTTTTATGAAATAGGAAGGCCCTTCGATAGCGCAGTGATAAAGTATTCTTCTAGCGAGTTGTAAACGCGGATGTTTTCACCTTGTCCTTGCGCCACAAAAATACAACCAACTAAACCCGGATGTGTGTCTCAACAGTGCCACTAACATTGAGACTAACTATTCATTGTAGCCCGGGGGTTGGCTCTCTAGGCCTGAAGCGGTTTGAATTCTCCTCGGGAAACTAAGTTCCGACGCAGCATAATCTTTAACCTTTGCTGTCCTTGCGTCTTAAAAAAAAGGAGGGGGATAATTTTTTCTTTCTTCTTTCTTAGCGCTCCAGTAGTTAGATCCACAACCGTATGGCTCGCTGGCTTCGACTCCAAGTAATCGTGGTTGTACTATAACTAATTGCTTCGTAGTTCGGAGACCACCAGGTTGAGCTTTAGATCCTGTCCTAGATGACGTAAAGCACGCTCTTGGGAATGAATGAATGAGCTTGATAGCTTTCATTGCCATCTTTTACGCTCATTGGTTTAAATTTGATTTCTGGTAAACTTTGTCAATCTGTGTTTTGGGAATTACGGCGTAGGCTCCGACGGCCACCATTTCCATCCTACCCATCACCCCCTTACTTAATAAGTGAGCGAGTCAATCTATTGTTTGCTTGTTTGGCTTTTTTATGGCGCAAGAGCATCTGGGCTATACTGCGCCAACTATCAATCTATGCTTCATAAGTTGTGCTAGGAGGAGGAGGATTGTGCAAGGGTTTCATTGGGAAGGGTGGCCGCCGGGGGCGGCGCTGTAATCCCAGACAGGACGCTTGAACAGCGTAATCAGCCGCCGAGGCGGCTGAGGGGGAGATGGATTGCCGATCAACACGGCATTCATAGATGCACGTTCACGTAAAGTCGTCATTCAACGCACACCGAAACCAGCTGCCGGGGGGCCGCCACGGGGAACGGCCACGGCCCAGGCAGCAGGACCGGAGACACCCCCATGGGCCAGCCGAGTAACCTACAGGAACCGGCCAAGACCGGAAAGGAAGGTGTTTAGCACAGCCACGGAGGCAGCGCGAAGGCGGGGGGATCCGGTGGGATCCAGGAGGTCGGACAGACCTGGTGGCGAGGCGAGGCCTAAACGGCGGCGGGCGAGAAGGAGCTCCTCCCTGAGGTAGCCGTAGGCCGGACACCGCAAAAGAATGTGTTCCAGTGTTTCGTCAGCACCTTCCTGACACTGGAGACACACAGGCGACGGGAGTTGCCTAATGCGGTGGAGGTACTTGTTGGTGAATGCACAGCCAATTCTGAAACGATGCAGCCTGGTCTGTGCCCCCACCTGGGAGACCATCGGGAAAAACTGTGTCGCCTGTGTGTTAGCCATAAGTTGTGCTAAACCGTTACTCCTGTTGGGGGGATGACCTATCACGCCATCTTGAGGCAGAAAAATGTTAAAAAATTTTTTTTTGTTTTTCATCCTCAATATTTTTTGTTAACAAAAAATGGCCGACGACCAGTTCAGAAATTTTGTAATTGCTGTTGCCAGATTACTGTTAGTCATAGTTTACTCTTTCTACCATGAATAAATATATCGGAAATTCAGCAAGATCAAAATGACATGTAACAAAATGGAGTCGATCTAATCTGTGTAATGGATTGAGACCATGTAATAAAAATTTCACTCTGGAATAAATCTCTTTTGCCGTATTAATTCCATCCCGCTGCACACCATTCTATACCGTTTCTTCTTAACATTTGACGCGCTCTAGTTATGCTGTACGTAAGTAATTGGATTTTCATTAAGAATTTCATCATGCTGAGTTGGCAACGATCGATACAAGCTGTCTATCGTCTGCTTTTAATTCTCTTGACCTGGATCCGAATTATAATTGGCTGTTCAGCATCTGGAAACCCTCCTCTTTGAAAAGCGCGGGGGTGGAGTCCCTTCTTTTCGGGAGATCATAAAATATTAAAGGGAAAAGTCTACACCACACCCTATCATCCTTGAGAGCAGGCGGGATATCGTAGTGATACATCGATATTAACGCCCAGTCTTCATCGCAGTTCACAAGAGTTATTATTTTTATGTGATTCGCAAACACATATACAGTATCTACAGAAGGTGTCCTGCGTTTATTGTTGTAATTTTAAACCTTGCGCTGTTGAAGTGGTAACGCGATTACCTAGCGCTTACTAGTACTCTGAATTTGATTACCAACGATTAGATGGATGGAATCATCGATGCCGACGGCATAAAAATATTCTGGGGGTGATATACCAGTAGAAAGCATTTTGTTTGAAATTGAAAGGGGGATATGGAACCTTAGTACCAACATTGGGGGGCCCCGTCCCCCCCGCTAACGGTGCAGATAGATAGATGATATAATCTAACTGCTTACTATAGTTCGGGGCTTAGTTTTACGGACGCCATTTTTAAATTTTTTGCTCATTTTGATATAAATAGAGCACATAGGTGTGGCCAGTGGGTGGTTTTGGGGGTTGTAACCCCCCATTGCAATGAAATTTTGTATATTTAACATAGGAATATATGAGTTGTAGCTCTGTAACCCCTCCCATTAAGCCTATAACACCACCTTATGAACTTTCTGCCTACGCCTGTGATAGAGCATTCTGTATTTATTAAAAAAATTAAGGAACAGAATTTTCCTGATCATTCTTTCTTTATTCTTCTTTAAATTTTAGTTTTATAAGTGCCGCATAATAATTCAAACCAACCAACTCTGTAAGCAGTCTGGATTTTCTGTGCTTTTACTATGTTTGATAATTTCATCTATCTGCCTTCCATCTCTCTCTCTCTTCAGTAGTGTAGAAAATGGGGGTCAAGCCCCCCAAAACGCATTATTTTCTCTGATCTTCTTCCAAGCTACTTAACCCTCCCTCTCTCTACACATATATATAATCTATATATATAATTTTTATATATGATATAATTTATAATTTTTTAACAGATAAACACCTATGGCAGATAGTGGCGTATCTGCAGTAAAATCTATTTAACGAACATCTCCCGAATAGTGTACACTTTTCTAACTTATCCATTAACCCTTCTGAATATCGGACAGATACTCAAGTTCTAAGGTGTCCGCTATTTAGAGGTTTTACTGTATCTTGTTCGAAGAAGATTTCTGAAACAGACGCGCGATTCCAAAGGAGAACGATGAGAATTTACACAAAATGAAAATACGCGTATATTAAACATTAAAAATACCTGTACACTGAAGTAACAGAAAAACTAATACACCTACCTAATACCGTGTAGCTCCCCCGCACACGCGGAAGTGCTGCAGCACAACGTGGCATGGACTCGACTAATGTCTGAAGGTATCCTGGAGACAATTCACACCAGGAATCCTGCAGGACAATCCACAAATCCATAGGAGTGCAAGGAGGTGGAGATCTCTTCTGAACAGCACGTTGCAAGGCATCCCAGATATGCTCGATAATGTTCATGTCTGGCGATTTAGGTGGCCAATGGAAGTGTCTAAAGTCAGAAGAGTGTTCCTGGAGCCACTCGGTAGCAACTCTCGATGTGTGGGGTGTCGCATTATCATGCTGAAATTGTCCAAGTCCGTCGGAATGCACAATGGACATGAATGGGTGTAGGTGATCGGACATGATGCTTACGTACCTGTCAAGAGTTGTCTCTAGACGTATCAGGGGTCCCATATCACGCCAACTGCACACGCCCCATACCATCACAGAAGCTCCACCAGCTTGAACAGTCCCCTGTTGACATGTAGGGTCCATGGATTCATGAGGTTGTCTCCATACCCGTACACGTCCATCCGCCTGATGCAATTGGAAACGAGACTCGTCAGACCAGGCAACGTGTTTCCAGTCATCAACAGTCCAATGGCGGTGTTGGCGGGCCAACAATGGTACACGAGTGAGCCTTCGGCTCCGAAAGCCCATATCAATGATGGTTCGTTGAACAGTTCGCACGCTGACACTTGTTGATGCCCCAGCATTGAAATCCGCGGCAATTTGAGGAAGTGTTGCACGTCTATCTCGTTTAACGATTCTCGTCAGTCGTCGAAGGTCCCGTTCTTTCAAGGTCTTTTTCCGGCCGCACCGCTGTCGGAGATTTGATGTTTTACCGGATTCCTGATATTCACGGTATACCCGTGAAATGGTCGTACGCGAAAATCCAAATTTTGTCGCTATCTCGGAGATGCTATGTCCCATCTCTCTTGTGCCGACTATAACGCCACGTTCAAAATCACTTAAATCTTGATAACCTGCCATTGTAGCGGCAAGAACCGATCTAACAGCTTTGCCAGACATCTCTTGTCTTATATAGGCGCTGCCGACCGCATCGCGTTACGCTGATTGGTTGCAAAGCTCCGTTATTTGCATACGCACGCCTGTACCAGTTTTTCTGGCACTTCAATGTATATCCAACGATATTAAAAATACATGTATATTTAAAAGTTGTTAAAAATACACGTATATATATTAAATAATATTGAAAATACACTTACATTAAACGATATTAAAAATGCACTGTATTTAATACAGTGCATTTTCGTACAATTTTTTACAGTACAGTTTCGACGGATCCGATTGATGCATAAATTACACCTATTTTCTTCTGCTGGAAATCGAAAGTATGTGATGTAAGGTGCCTTGTAGTTGGATTTGCATCCAGGCACGCCACATTTGAAAGGCATTTTAGGAACCTAAAATCCTAGAAAATGATATATTAATACATTTCAGAAGATCGTAGGATAAGAAGTAAATCATATACAGTCAAACGAAATACGAACACAACTGAAACAAGCAACCTGTATACAGTCGAACCTCGTTAAGACGAACACCAAGGGGAACAGAAAATATGTTCGTATTAACAGTTTGTTTTGTTTGTTTGTGGTTTTACGGCACAAAGACTGCAATGACCATTCTGCGCCGGGATCTACTGTTTTCCGAGGAATCTGAACTTCTTAAAACCTAGGGAGCCCAACCCCAGACTACAGTAAGGAGTTTGACCTTTACGAGATTTCTGAGTAAGCGTTCTTTGCACTGTTGGGAGTCGAACCTGGTTTAACAGCCCACTAGGCGAAAGCATTACCGCAGGGCACCGAATTAACAGTAATTCGTCTTATCCAGAAAGAGTAGCACACAACACAATATGACGGGACTTCAGAAAACGGTTCGTATTAAAAGTAATTCGTCTTAAGCGTGTTCGTCTTAACGAGGTTCGACTGTGTTAAATATGAACATGCATCTAACTGCTTAAAGAGTTTCATAAGTGGCAAAGAATTATCTTAACCATTATGACAGGAAATCTCCGTTCACTGTAGTGCAAATTTCCATACATAGATAGCTGATTCATGCTTCCTCAGATGCTCGTCTTAGAAAATGAGAAAAATTTCTCACAAATGTGAATTAACTAGTTTATTTATAAGGTTACTGATGAAATTAGCATATTATAAGGTGGAATGTAAGTTTAGTTAACTCAGCCAGGAGCGGATGCAGACTTCCATTTTGGGGGGTCATGGACAGAATTTCCCATGGTCTTGGAATAACACCTTTCATTTACCATGAAAGTTGAAATTTTTTACAATGCAAAAAAATTTTTTGGGTCATGACCCCTCGTAACCGCACTTGAGTTCAACACTCTGCAGAATGGGCCAATCGATTGATTAAATTAGATTTCACCTATAGTATGTGCATTTGTTTACTTATTAGGGAAATTAAATTCACACAGGCAAGATTGAAAATTTCACATTTATTACTTTTTAAAAAAAAATGGAGTTTACCACGGAGAAAATTACAGAAACTAAGAATTATAATGTGGTGTTATTGTGTTTTACAATTTTCGTTCCTTTCACAGGTTTTGCCAGTAATAGCTATAAGAATTTTGTAATTTGAGCTTCTCGAATTAACCGTGTTACCCTGTAGAATTGTCAAATATTACCTTATTAATCATTATATGGCACAATATACTATAACTCGTACAAGAATCGTCCGATACCACCTTGTCGATATGCTGAATTTTAGGCCTATAATCCACAGTAAATACTTCGATGCAATATTAATATTAAAAAGTTATATTTATGAATAACTTACCAAAGAAGAATATTTCTTGCGTGATTTAATCCAAAACACCGGTTTTGCACAAAATAAAAAAAATGTTTCGGTTCTTATAATCCTACGAGACGTCAACCAGCACAGCTTTCTTAATAAACATGTCTTCTGCAAGACAACTCCAGCGTAAACATATCCGCCTGCAGACGATCACGTGATCCTGTTTTTGGTAAAGAGCACTCGGGCCAGTATGTAGATTGGCTGGTAAAGAGAGCTCCAATATGTAGATTGTCTGGTAAAGAGCACTCGGACCAGCATGTAGATTGGCTATGCAGTATTGGGTCTTTACCTTGCCGAACCCCTCAAAAAATGCGAGCTCTAGACAGAGCCGTAGCCATGCTGGGGCTAGAAGGGCGAAGGCCCCCCCCCCACTGGAAAATGGAAAATACTTTTTCTCAAAATAAAATATTGCAGACTTTTATTTTAAATTTTTTGTTTTGTATTAAATTGTACATGATAATGGAAATTGTTCTTTGACGTTAAAAATGTGTTCAAAATAGCTTTCTTTGAGGTAGATCTTGTATACATCACGTATTTTGCAGAGGTTTGAAAAAAAAATTTAAATTAAATATAAAAAATTTAAAATAAAATTTCATCTGCTTTCTTGATGAAGAGAAGGGAAATTGTAGAGAGGTATAGTCAAGTTTGTAAGCTCTGAATGCAAAATTTACGTTTATTCATTAATGTTAAATATATTAGTCTGCTTATATATTTAGTATTATTAAATATATTAATAAATACATCAAAACATTTACGAATTTTAAGACCCCAGCCCCCTGTAGCTTTCTGAGCCTCTCTCTGTAACAAGTATCTAGCTACGAGCCTGGCCCTAGATATTTATTTTGTTTGTCTACGTGGTAATCTGACCCTGATCTCGATCATTAACAAGATGGTGTAGGTTTAATTGTGGCGAAAAATCGACAAACATTTTGTCAGTTTCACCGTCTGTGATTTACTTTGTATTTCATGGTAAAAGTCTTGACTCTTGTAAAGTAAACAAAACCCCTAAAATCATTAAATAAAGGGTAAAAACAAAATTTGAGAGGATATATTACATATACTATGTTATACATTAAATCAGACTTAAATAATTTGCTCGTTATATCAGTGTCCGTTATAGCCAAGTTCCACTGTACGTCTCTGTACAATCTCTGTACTTTCTATTAATATCAGCTTGTCTGATTTGATATTATTTGGGTCGACGAAACCCACTTCTTTTTTCGGTTCCGGAAACAGTTCTGAGAAAGAAGCCTCGTTTCCTTTGTTTACATTTTAAAAGATCTTATTCTGTAACGTGACGAGATAAACAAAAGACACAAATTGTTTTTTTCATGTCTATTTTTTGGTCTACAATTGTAATCTATTTCAATGACAGTTACAATCCGATTCCATGGCGTGAGGAAGGTCGCTTTCGTCATTAGATGCGGTCTGTCAATTTCACTAATTCCGCGATGACCCAAACCAAAAGTAGAAACAATTTTTGGGCGGGGCCCATTTTTGACCAATCGCTTACGTCATTTTTTATACAGACGACCACGCCTACGACTATTATTAACTCTGAAAAATAAAATAGCCGTTTGTGTTTAGGTTTTGCCACGCCTTTGCGGCTATTTTCTTCCTTCTTTTGCTTTAAACCGTGGGGGTAATAAAACGCCCAGCCGAAATACATTGTGCGAATTTGAATATTTATAATTTAAACAATACTCAACGAAGGGCAAAAAGATCTGCGCGAGAGAAAATTAAATATGCAGCTTTGAATCTTAATTCTAAAATGCTATGTTTTGCATCTTTCTACTGCATGTTCTGCAAGGCTTGAAGATTAAGAAAAGACGCCAGAAGCAAAATTGAAGTTCTTGAAATATGGACCCTTAGAAGATTATTGAAACAAAATGGAATGACAAGATCTCCAACCAAGAAGTTGTGAACCAATCTAGCACGAAAAAAGCTATCATGATTCAATGGACACAGGGAGTAAGTGGTTAAGTCAAAAAATAGTAAAAATAAATGCACCGTGATTTCAGTGCACACGATTTCAGCAAATTAATTATTCTTCAAACCATAAAATTTAGAATGTTATTCGAGTCACATTCATGTCAGCCAAATACATTTTTTTTTTCAAAAACTTTATATACAGAAAAAGTTCTAAGGCAAAAAAGTGCCGCCCCAAAAAATTGCGATTTTATACTTCACCAGTTATTCCCTGTGGCTACAGAATTACAACCCTGAGAAGGAAGTTAGCACATTGCAGACTCATAGTATAGTAAGGTGTAAAGTAGAAAGGAAAACCGAGGAATGGGGGAAAGAGGTTTGAGAATAAGCAAAACAAAGACAGAATATGTGGCACTAAATGGAGAAAGCGTAAGTAGCATAGGTCTACAAGATGAAGGATTACCATCGGCATAAAAATTTAAGTATCTTGGATCATTTGTAGGCTGCGATTGAGTTTTGACCACAGAGATACAACACAGAATCCAATGTGGGTGGTTAAATTGGAGAAAGATGAGTGGAGTGCTCTGTGATAGGAAAGTAAGCGGAAGGATGAAAGGAAAATTGTACAAAACTGTGGTCAGACCTGCAATGTTATGCGGGGCGGAGACTTGGCCAATTACAAGAGCGCATGAAAGGAAGATGGAAGTGGCTGAGATGAGAATGTTGAGGTGGATGAATGGTGTTACAAGGAGGGATAAAATAAGGAATAACCTAATTAGAGGTACGGTCAAGGTTGGACTCATAGGAAGAAAAATACAAGAACATAGGTTAAGATGGCTTGGGCATATGGAGCGGAGAAATGAGGAATATGTGGGAAAGGTATTGGATAAGCTGGTGGTAATGGGTAAGAGGAAGAGGGGAAGACCACGGCTGAGATGGAAGGATAAAGTGACGGAAGATCTGGAAGAGTATGGATGGAGTAGAGAAGAGGCATTGGATAGAAGATTGTGGAAGAGAAGATTAAAGGACCATAACGCCGACCCCATATAACATGGGAAATGGCAAAGCGAAAGAAGATAGTGACAGGATGAAAACACAAGCTGCCCAATTAGCGCGAGAAGGAAATATTATAGGAAAGAGATCTAGAGGCAGGAAGAGAAGAAGATGAAATGGACGGAGGCTTGGACTGGCCGAAGCATAGAAACCATTATCCATGTGAGCAGACACAGGGAAATGTCACAAAATGTCACACACGAGAAAAAACAATAGTGGTGAAGAATTAATCCAAAGATGCATAGGTGCTTCAGAAAGTTTATTATAAGCAGTTGAATACAACCAGATATGAGAAGTTAGAGAAATTCAAATGTTAATTAGTATTTAATGTGTAATAAGGAATTTCCGCACATCATTCTTGAATTTTAAACAAGAGGTAATGGATTTAGTTGAATGTGGAAGAGAGTTCCATATTTTTGTACCAGCATATCCCATTTTTCTGCAAGCAAAGCCAATTCTTGTACGATAAGATCTATAGTTAGCGCTAGATGAGGTTGGATAAAGATGTTGTGGTAATTGAATACCAAAATAGAAGATACCAGTGTTACATCTTAAGTTATTGAACATGATAAGAGCAAGTTTATAACTCAATAATTTGTTTATTGGTAAAATATTATACTTGCACAATATTTCGGAGTTAGAGAGCGGTGACGTAAGTTTTAGTTTTATTAGCTTGAGAAATTTATTTTATAGTGTTTGAAATCTTCGTATATTGATTTTTGTAGTGAATCCCCATATTAAATGACAGTAGAAAACGTGAGAAAAGAAAAAAGAATAATACATGTCAATGAGTCTATCAAAAAAAAAGGGGGAGGGGAGAAAATAGTCTATCCTACACATGATACCGATGTTTCTACTGACTTACAGAGCAAGTGTTGCGATCATCCCATTTTAAGTTGGACTGCAACGTAACACCTAAAAATTTAGTTTCACTAGACAGCTGCACAGAGTCATTTCCGATATTTAGTGAGTATTAGGAGATGTTATGTATGTTTTTGGAATTAGTAAATAATAGGCATTTAGTTTTATTAGTATGGAGTGTTAGGTGGTTATCGATAAAATACATGGTGAACTTTTTTATATTATTTTGGGCTATGGAAAAAAGTTCGTTATGATCCTTTTTACGGAAGAAGAGGCTAGTATCATCGGCAAAGAATATGATTTGCGATTGTGTTGGAGTGAAAAACAAATCATTTACATAAAAACAAAAAGTAGGAGTCCCAATGTGGAGCCCTGGGGGCTCCACATAACAGTTGCATGGCATCCGAATAAAACTCATTGATCTTAACATATTGAATTCCGTGGATTAGATAGTTTCTGAATAGATTATTTTGTTTACCTCTAATACCTGCATCGTGTGCTTTTGAATTAGTTTTTCATGATTTACAGTATCAAACGCTTTGGACAAGTCGAAAAAAAAAAACGACTCTATTTGATCTAATGATGAGTATATGAAGTCAGTAGCTGTCAATAAGACATGTTCAGTTGATCTATTTTTCCTGAAATCGAATTGATTGTCATGAATTATTTTATTAGCCTCTAAGAAGTCATATAATCTGTTATAAAGCAATTTCTCAAATATTTTTGTAAAAACTGAGAAAATTGAGATAGGTCGATAATTGGAAGCATCAGATATAGAACCTTTTCTGAAAATTGGGATGATTCGAGATGTTTTGAATTCTATAGGGATGTCCCCGAAACAGAATATCAGATTTAAGGTATGAATGAGAGCTATGACTATTTCATTGGCTACATATCTGACTTGGGCGGGATCAATGTCATCGGGTCCTGGTCCTTTATTGATATCAAGATTCATAAAAACCTTAAACGTTTCCATATATGTTATTTCGTGACGATATAATGAACTAGTGGTATTATAGTCATGGTGATTGTAAGTGTATCCACTATCGCGCGGACTTGTATTAGAGAGTGAGTAAGGGAAGTTGATAAAATAATCATTAAATACATCACAAATTTGTTTTGTATTTGTTAAGGTATGAGTTGATGGTGTTAGTTTAATTTCTGAGGTACTATGCAATTTCTGCCTTCCCATCAGTTCATTAATTTTTGCCCATGTTCTTCTACTATCGGAGGATTCACAGAAATTATGAAGGTAAGATTTTCTAGCTTGTTTAATTTTTTGTTTAAAATGTTGCGGAAGGTCTTGAATGAGTTATAGTTATCAGTGGATTTGTTTTTTTAAGAATTTATGGAATAGTCTGTTCTTCATTTTAATCTCTCTAAGGATGGTATTGGTAATTCAAGGTTTTCTGATTCGCTTGGTACGTGATATCCTTTTTATTGGCAGAGAATTTTAATAATGTTCCATAAATTTAGCTATAAAGGACCCGTAGGCAGAGGCTGCATTATTAGATGAAAGTATATCTAGCCACTCTTCATCAAGTAGTTTAGTTTTGAATGTAGTTAAATTATGTTTAGAGAAGTCTCTTAAATAAGTAATGTATTTAGAATGTTTTTTAATCTTTTGTGAGACTCTGAAAAGAGAAAATTGGGAGATGATCACTAATATATATGATAAAATTCTACAGTGTGTATTGCTTATATTAGTTATACGATAGTCAATTATGCTTTGGGAACAGTCTGTTATTCTAGTTGGGCTATTTATAAAAAAGTCAAATCCAAATGAAAGTATTAGGTCTTTTAAAGCATTGGAATGTGAATGATGATACGAAGTACTGTTATTGGGTATAGTATCAATATTTAAATTACCCAATATAAGCAGTTTAAGCCTTGAACTAGTTATATGTGTTAGTACTATTTAGTTATGTAAATAATCCAGGAATTCTGTTGCATTTCCAGATAGTGGTCTATAGATAGTGACTATGTAAGTATTGTATACTGAGAAAATTATAATTTCTATAGCGGGAAAAATGCCGGTCCATTGGTGATGGGTTAAAATTTCATGAGAATTGTGTATATATATATATATATAGTGATTCCTCCTCCTCTGGTTAGTTCTTTTCCAATTGATATTTGTTGATAGTCCGGTAACGAAAGAAGATACTGATGGGGTAACCAAGTCTCTGTGATTGAGATTATGTCTACTTTAGGATTGATTATGTGTAGTAGGTTTTCTACCAAAGGCAATTTGTTCATAAGGCTGCGTGCATTTATATGGAGAGCAAGTAGTTTGTTGTCTGCAGCAGCTGTGCATTGTAAAGTATCTGGAGTATAATAGTTTGAATTGACATTAGGCTTTTGGTAATCAACAATGTCGGACATGAAAAATGGTTAAAAAAAGTAAAGAAAGAAAGGTAGTATGATAGTAACAAAACTAATATTAAGAAGTGTGGCCAGACGCAAACACTAGAGTGATGGGCTAACCATTCCTGGCCCATATCATAGAGAGGCGCAATAATAAAAGTAAAACAAATACTGAACTAATTTTAAAGCTCCGTGGAATCAAAGATATGGTAAACATAATTATTGTGTCTCAATATTTATATTCCAATAATCTTGTTGAAATAGAGTACGATCATACATAAGGATTATAAATTTAAATTGCATCGAAACTCTAGTGTATGTCTGAACAGAAATTTAGTCTCAAACACAATGTTATGACAAGCACTTATAGATAAATGTGTCGACACGCCTACATGATTAATGCTTATAAAGTATTGAAGCAGTATATAGTGATGTATTAAAGTTTTATTTTGTACTTCCAAATCTGTTAATCATTATAGATGTGGGTTAGTTGCGAGTTTAAGTGTATTTGTCCAGTGGTATCCTCCTATAAGATAGAAATGACTATTAGTAAATGACAATAAAATGCAATTAATAATAATTAGTCAGTGTACCAAGTATTATAATGATTAGAAAAGAAATACAATCAGAAATAGTGGGGAAAGTTGAAAAATAATATGACATTAATCAAGTATGATTATAAAAAAAGAAGTTGGCCTGTAGTGCTATTGTGGCGCAAGGACAGAGAAGGTCATTCAGCGTCATAAGACGAGATCATTTGTATTGCACAAAATACACATAAGAGATTAAATCATAACAATATTTACGTCCCCGTATAGAACCCATACAATTTGTCAATATATTCTCTACAAGAACATAGATTTTATTTGTATGGTATATCGAGGTAATGATCGAGATCGTCATGTTTTCACCTATATATGTCTGCAACTCAGTGGACATAAAAAGTGATTAAAAAGACAAGATGTAAAAAATGATAATTAAACATACAATCCTGTTGAATAATGTTAAAGACAACATTCTGGGAAACATTATTATAATTTAAAATAGTTTGAGAATACATATAGTACTTTGAGACTTGTCTAAGGGAATAAGATGATGTAGGAAGATATTAAATAATACAACATATAAACACGAGAAAAGACAGGGACCACGAGCCAAGCAAACACAGGTCAAAGCATTTAAGGCGCAAGGGTTGGAATGCCATACAAGAATCAGGGTAAAAAAAACTCAAAAATAAAAAAGCTTATTCAGTTGAGTTAACAGAATATGAGTACATGAGTGAGATAAAAATTAATAGCTAAACAAACATCAATCAACATCCTATGATGCAAGAATTGTAATGCCAAACATGGTTTAGGACAAAATTCAAAAGGAAGAGCAACGGTGAACTATTAATGTAGTAAGTTTAAAGAAAAGATACGTTGATCAGGAAATAAAGAATTACACACTTTTTTCAGAATCATTAGTTTGTCATGTAAAACAGTTTAAAATACATTCAGAGTGGTTTTAGATGCAAGAAATACAGAGTGGTTTTAGATACAAGAAATACAGAGTGGTTTTAGAAACAGATAAAAAATTGTGAACAATTTTACATGATACAATAATAAAAGCAACTGTGCGAGATAGAGACTATCAAATTAATCACCAACCAACATCTGTATGGCGCAAGGATATTGAGCGCAATAAAAAACTCAGAAAGTAAGACTGCGAAGTGATGTCGATATGGGAGTGGCCAGGTACAATAAACCTGTTAAGTGCAATGACCTAGCCATTTCAATATCCCCCACCCATTGTGCTCTTTTTAAATAAATCGGGACAAATAAAGAAAATTTTTTGAATACATCAGTTTGCAATGATTAAATCTTGGTAATAATACATCCACACATTTTGATTTAATGAGGATACTGTATAATGAGCACTAACAATATATATTGACACACACACATCATGAGCAAATTTAGACATGTCAGTCAATATTTTTAAGACGCAAGGATAGGCTTGCCACACAAAGTGCAAGACAAAGTTCGAACATTGGAATACGATATAACCTTGAAATAATACGCACATACTAAAATGATAGTTGAAATAAATCATAAATAATTTAAATAAATAATAAATAATTTAAATAAATAAGTCATTATCCATTTTTATTATTTTTGATTTTGTCGCATAACTTTTTTTTTTATCTTCTTGTCGGTAATAGCAATATTAGAAAGAAAGGTATTTTTAGGCCCGGGGCCTTCAACAGGATGTTAAAAAATCATTTAACTTAGTTTTCATTCCACCACATAGATGGCAGCACCAGAAAGGACTTATTGCTGTAATGTGTATTTGATATGTTTTATTTTCAATTGCAATGTTTTAGTCTTTGTACTGAAGTCAGTTGAGAAAATTAAAGCACGATTATCGTTTCTTCTTAAATTCATGTATAGCCACCTTTTTCAGGTACAAGGAAAAGGTAGGAGCCTTTCATGCTATTTTCATTAACTACCAACCAAAACAATTCATAATTTTAATTTACCCGATTTGACAGTACACTTCGTTTATAAATTTTAGCTGTCATCAGTGGCTGATTATGAATTAGGGGCCCGAGACGCAAACAAAGTTTGGGGGCTCCAACCTAACAGTGTTTGGGGCCCCACTTACTAGTAAGGGGTTCCCCAACTTTTTTTTTTTTTTGCATGAAAGAAAGGTTCAAAATTGTAAAATGTCTTCCCCTGAGGGAAGATGCGAGAGGGAGGAGAATCCCTTTCCTGCATTTGGCATAACATGGCGCATTTTGAGGGCCCCACGTGGCATGGGAACCTCAACCTTTCTATCCGATTTTCATATTTTTCTTAAAAATAAGCTTTTAAATATGCAATATTATAACTATTACTGAAACAATATTTTTTAAACCTTAGGTTGTGTTTATTCTTGTTCATTATGAATTACCATCATAAATCCAGCGCACAAAAAAGAAGAGAACGAGATGCAAAAGAGAAAGAATCTGAAAATTAAACTGGAAATATCTCAATTGAAGAAGACGGTAATAATAATGAAAGTGGTTCTTGTGCGTCAAGTACATTTGACTATGGAATCGAACACTCTTCTGAATCTAAATCATCAAAACCAAGCTCAGCTGCAAGAGGAAGTAAATCCGATGCAACTGAACTGTGTTCTGCTTCTTGCTTAACAGGAATAACATCGTCAACGTCCTAAAATGAACAAAATAATGAGAAATTAAATTTTTATATTGGTCTTCTAAAATCATACTGCACTATCGACGAAATAGAAGACGCTGTTCGACAAGGGCCAGAACTATACCCAGCAGTTTTTCCTCCCGACCATCACGGAATGCAATTTCCCATTTATGTTCTGAATTGTCGTTCAAGGAACGATGAAGTAGTGCCTCGGGACTGGTTAGTTTGGAGTGAAACCAAACAAGCTTTATTTTGCTTTCCATGCCGTCTATTTTACAAATTATCTGAACTGAAGGGATCTATTTTTGCTTCAGAAATTGGCTTGGGATCTTCCAAAAGCTATATGACAGAATACCTGACCATGAAAGCAGCAACAATCACAAAACGTGTTATGTACAATGGCGAAATTTGCAGAGCAATTTAAACAAAAACACAACAGTGAATTGCTTGTTATTATACAAAATAAAAAAAAGAAATGCAAGTATGGAAAGACTCACTACGGCGATTTCTGGACGTAAGTCTGTTTTTTTCCTAACGTGGGTTAGCTTTTAAGGGGAGAAACAACTTGGTGATCGAAGAAATGGAAATTTCTTAAAGATGCTGGAAATCATAAGTCATTATGATC